>SRPS01000204.1:0-52130 GCA_018360175.1 Claviceps arundinis
TCAGCGAGGCAGTGTTTCTTTCCAGCTTCGCAGAAAGTCACATAAAGAGCCGGCAAGATCGCATTGCTGCTGTGAACAACAAGAAGAAGAGGGGGAAGCAAGCACATCCGGCAGCGCATGGGGGGGGATTATCAAATCGGTTGATTGTGTCCAGATAAAGCAGAGCATCATCGCCTCGGCAGAAGAAGCAAATGAGGCCGAGTCACGCCGTCAGCACCGTGAGTGGAAGCGATTGAAAAAGATAGAGGACGACAAACTGAAGCAGCTGAAAAAGGAGCAAGATGAGAAGTGGAAAGTTGAATGGTGGAAACATGACAAGTGGGATGTAAATGGCGACGGCAAGCCGAAGCGTATCGGCTTCACGCGTTGGAAAATATGGAAGGGATATGAGGCAGCCGATGATGTTCTTTCCCTGCACACCGAGTGATAGCGTGGAGATCACACTCGACAGCTCACGGGGTACGCCAATCAGTGAAGACCATGATGATGATACCTTCGCTGCTATTGATGAGCCCCTTAACTCAGGCGATCTCGATAAGCAGGACGCGTATGATGAAGCTATTGGTGAACTTCATCTTACACAGGTTGACGATGGAGAGGAGCCTGACCTTCCTCCTCTCCCTCCCAAGTCACCACCGCCTCTGGACCGTAAAGAATACCCCTCAATGTATCATAGACTCATGGACATGATGGATGATCATAGGCAGAAAAGACGGCGGACTACGTAGTTAGTTATGATGTCACGTTCGCGCCAATACACGGCCGAAATATCACAATCTTCGCACATGATGCACTACTACGTGACGGGGCATTTATTGGATAGTTGTTGATGCGAAAATGCTAGAAATTGTTTCTTGAGAATGGTGTTGTGTTGAGGGAAACGCGAGGGAAAGTGGGGCAGTATTTTTTTCTCGACTTAACCAAAATTTCTCGGCTTTTGTCACCCACGAGTACCTAAACATTTTGATCCAAGGCCGCTGTCGTGGGGAGAAGGCCTTGTGCACCAACCAGAAACCGAGAGACGTTGGAGTGGCGGCTGCATGGCGTTCTCCTGTACACAGTACGATTTTGAAGGAGTGGAGCCAGAGGACGAGGCTGTCGCCGTAGTCTTTCTCGGTGTGTGTCTTCTTTTTCAGGGTGAAGGCCCCAGCCGTGATGTCCACGTTCGAAGCGGGCTCGTCGGGGGACGGTCGAAGGCCGAGGATTGGGTGGAGCCGGATGAGGTTCCAAGGGTCGAACTTGTTGGTGGAAATGTCGTGAACGTCTTCCTTGGCCACGGAAACCATTTCTCGTGCGATTTGGAGTACAAGGGGAGGTAAGAGCTCACCGGGGGGGGTTCCAGCTGCGTTGGGGGCAGTGGTGGCCCCGTTGGCCGTGGCCAGGGCGAGCAGAGCTGCGCTCTGGGCGGCCGCTGCGTCGGAGGCGATCCGACGAGCTTCCGACTCTGCAATGATGGCCTGGAGGCGCGATACCTCGGCCTCGTGCGTGAGCGTGGCCGCCGTGGATGGACCAGCAGCCGGTTGGCCCTGGTGCGGGACTCCTTGCTGAGGCAGGGCGTCAAGTTGGGGAGGGCCCTGGGGCCCGGGGGCCTCAGGGGTTTTCGCAGAAACTCTGGTTGAAGGAGCCATAATGACGGAGATAAAGATGGAAGGAATGGAGAGTGTGTAGAGTTCGAGCTTTTTGAGAGGGTTGACGGGTTCTGCAATCGAGATTGGAGTCGTGAAGGAAGAGAAAGATGTCGGGGGGGAGCAGGTGGTGTAGCTGCGTCCTATAAATACATTTTTCATTTCACTCCGTAGTGCCGATCACGATGCGAGATCAGCTCGTCTGACTGGCTCGCTTCATCCCGCTCCGTACCACAAGCCCAAGGCTGGGATTTCTTCCTTTATCATCGCAGTGTTCTTACAGTGTACATATGTAACGTATGTAACGTAGGTATGTAGATATGAAGGCTAGGCCGTTGCTCTTTAAGTGCTGCACGTGACATCTCAAAGAAGATGCATGTACACATGTATATACATACCACTATCCTTACAACAAGAATTCCATGTTCATTATCTTGTTCGCAATAGGTCATATGTATGTGCTTCGTATGAAAGTTGGAAACATCCAGTTGCGTGACATACTCTTTCCGCCATCACTCAGGAATCAAAACACAAGACGCACTGGTGCGACACCATGATATGTACTCTGAACACGTTGAACTAATAAAAAAGTCATTATGACTGCCCTGATTCTGAACCGACATTGAAACTTCACCCATACAAGCAAATGCAACCAGTTCCGTCGTGGCAAGCCTGTAGTGAAGTAAGGACAAAATAAATCCATCTATCCCCCTGCAGACATCATGTAAACATCGATTTATTCGACGCCATTTTAAGCCAAAATCTCTTCGCTCTCCTCCAAGACGTCTTCCACAATCTCCTCAATAACTTGATCCTGTTCATCGCTGCTCCCCTGGATCGATTTTGTTTTGGCAGCGAGCATCTCGGTGTGGGGATCTAGTGGTAATCCTAGCGCGGTCCGATCCTCATGTACTTCCACCTCCACATCGGATCGCCAGGCGTACCATTCCTCCAACATGCGGCGACGTTCTTCAACAACCGCCAAATCGGCAGAGGCGCCACGATCAGCATCCTCCTGATCGAAGACACGGCTGTATTCGCGCAGATTCTTGCGAACCTGCTTCTGCTCATCCTTGGTCAACAGAGTCGGGGGCCGCGGTCGCCACTGGAATTGCTTGAATTTTTCAACAGGCTCTTCCCGTAGGGCTTCGCCCTTGAAATCGTAGATGTGGTAGCCATTTTCCATCTGAACACGTGCATTAGTATCATATGTTTGACTCGCCACTATTGATAACTTACCGAATGTTTCCACACTGATGCCCAAGTGGCAACGAATCGACCAGAGGGATCCCACTCGACGTCAGTAACGCCATAGTGGTCGGCCGTACTCATCAGCTGCAGATTGGCAGTCATATCTTTGTCTGACTCAGGCTTTTCGCCTTCGAAGTCAAGGTCGAAAAAGTCGAGATCAGAACTCTGCTGGTTGTGGATGGTAGCGATGACGACAAATCGTCCTCTGGGTGACCAGTAAATGGCGTTGCTGTTCTTCTTGTCCAGAGTGCGTAGATGCTTGAAATTGCCAGCAATAGGGCCTTTGATCTTTTCCGGGCAAAAGAATGAGACGGCGGTTTTAGGCGGCACAGCCGTGACACCGACAGGCTCTGTGGTAGTGATGATAGCAAATCTGTCGCCCTTAGGTTCCCAGGCAAAGTTGATCACAGTGTCCTTGATGGTGTCAACAACCTCGACAGGCACGCCCTTTTCCTTGATTCTGAAGATCTCCAAGGTCGTGGCTTGTGACTTCTTGGACTTGGAGTGACGGTCTACCTTGACACAAAGATAGGCAGCCTCTGACTGCCAGTGCAGCTTAGCATCGCTGACGCTGAAAAGGTTGAGCGATCGAACAATCTCTTTGGAGGGGATGCTCATCAGCCCAACCTTGGCAGGGTTGCTGCCGATCTCAGGGGTCCAGTAGCAGAAAAGCTGCTCGTAGCTCTTGACACCGTCACGCTGAGGAGAAGCAGGGGCCCAGTCAAAATCCATTACACCCTCGATCTTGATGCTGGTCTTGTCCAATAGGTTCATGCGAGGCAGCTCGTAAACTGAGATAGACTGACCCTGAGTCAAACGAGCAACATACTTATCGTCTGCAGACCACTTGAACGCAGGCCACTGCAACTTTGCTGGGGGCTTTCCCTCCTCGCCCTTGGGCGCATCCAAATTGGCGAATGATCGCAACGGGGTACCGGTCGCAATGTCCCAAATGACGTAGTTCTTGCCGTCGTCGTCGATGGAGAGAGCGGGATGGCCACTATCAGGAATGGAAATTGGTCGGTTAGACCACGTCACCATATACTTCTCGGTGGGTGAGAACGCAACGAGGTTGACATAGGGGTGAGCAAATCTGGCCTGTCGAGACCACGAATTGCCACCCCAAAGTTGAACACCTTGCGCGTGGATCGACGTCAAATAGGTTCCGAGAGGCGACCATTGCAAGAAAGTTTCGGTCCAGTGCATCCGTTCGACGATGGTCTCGGGTTGATCCTTCTCATTATTCCAGAAAACTCCGACGCTGTCACCACGATACATGACAAACTGATCGCGGCCACGGCCTGAAGGATCCTTCATGAACCATCGGAGATGCTCCTTCTCGGTAAACTCGTCAATGTGAGGGGGGTGGTACTGTTCGTCAATGCGTCCCTCACCGCCAAATCGTTCAATGTCGGTGATTTTGTTCACACGCATGGTGTGTTTCTTGTCAAGAGGGACCATATCCAGCTGTCGGGTCGCAGCAGCGGCTTCGGCAGCAGACGAGAACTCAACAAAGGCGAACCTACGCACGTTAGCAAAACCGTGTCAGAAGGTTCAAGACTACCAATCTCGAAAACGCGCTATATCGAACCTCATGGAGTCGCCATTCTCATCCATCGGCATATGAATCATGTCCTCTTTTGTTTTTCCGACGGTATTGAGCTTTTTCATCAAGAATTTGATCAACTTGGGCTTCTGCTCCTCGGTGACCTTGGGAAGGCCATCGACGACCACAAAGGCATCGTATCCGTGCTCCAGCTGAACCTCGAACTTTTCGCGCAGATCGGAGATGTCGATTTCCTCCTCGTTGAATTCATCGTCGTCGAGGTCGGCCTCGCGCAAATGGTCAAATGACGGAGCCATGATGGCGAATTTCTCCGTCTAGGGGGGTTTCAAGAGACGCCCCGCTTGGGTGAGGGTGAAAGGTTCTGAAAGAATAAGATTGCTTATTGTTGGCGGAATCAGGACTTCCGAAGCGCGAAATCGGTGATCCAGTCGACAAAGGCTGTATTTGTAGTCTTTTGGCTGGGCGCACTCGATTCGTCGCGTCGAAACGGTTCGAAAATGCCGGATTTCAACGATGTCTGTTCGTAGACACAAATTTGGTGTTCATCAGTTTCCACAAAGTGTGCGGCGGAACAGCAATGTTCCTTCACCGCGCGTGAGCGAGGGGCAAGTCACGTGTAGCGCTGACATGGTGGGGTCTTGGCGGTTTTGCAGCTGCATTGGCAAAGCGGTGGGCCAGCCCATGGACTTTGCGAAGAGCCGTATAATTTATCGGAGCTCCTGAAAAAGGTTGCCTTGGCTGTTCGAAAGTGGTCACGAAACACCTCCAACGTCAAACGACAACGACCAGGCCCTTTCAGAGACTTCGGTGCTTTTCCGTTGAATAGCCTGTCATGGTACGCTCCTCACCATACTCTGAACAGCCAAACACTTTGCCTCGCGTTGTATCGAGAAATGATGCGGGCGATGGCTGATGACTTATGCTGATGCTAACCTCTATGCAGTCTTTCCTGCCGACACAGATTTTTGAAGAGGGTACCACGGAGGAAAAAGGCGAGAATGCGCGTCTCGCTGCCTTTGTGGGCGCCATCGCGGTCGGAGACCTCGTGAAGAGTACGTTAGGACCCAAGGGAATGGACAAGATCTTGCAATCAGCGTGAGTTACGGACGGTACCCCTCGCGATTCCCTTTATGAACTTTCTCTGCTGAGATATCACTGTGCATAATCTGATATCGGGCAGCTCCACTGGCGAAATTATGGTCACCAACGATGGTGCTACGATCCTGAAGTCCATCGCCCTCGACAACGCCGCCGCCAAAGTTCTGGTCAACATCTCCAAAGTGCAAGACGATGAAGTTGGTGACGGTACGACTTCAGTTGCTGTACTAGCAGCCGAGCTGCTCCGAGAGGCTGAGAAGCTGGTGGACAAAAAAATTCATCCCCAGACCATCATCGAAGGTTATCGGATAGCCAGCCAAGCTGCTCTCAAGGCTCTCGAGGAGTCGGCGGTCGACCACAGCAAGAACCCAGAAGCTTTCCGAAAGGATCTTCTCTCAATCGCCCGAACAACGCTCAGTTCAAAGGTTCTGGCCCAGGACAGGGATCATTTCGCCACTCTCGCATGCGATGCAGTCCTGCGGTTGAAGAAATCATCCGACCTTAGTCACATTCAGATTATCAAGAAGGCTGGAGGAAAGCTCTCCGAGTCGTATCTTGACGAAGGTTTCATTTTGGATAAGAAAATTGGTGTGAACCAACCCAAGAGGTTAGAAAAGGCCAAGATTCTGGTCGCCAACACATCCATGGACACAGACAAGGTCAAGATCTTTGGCGCTAGAATGAAGGTCGGGGCTACGAGCAAGCTAGCAGAGCTTGAAAAGGCCGAAAAGGACAAGATGAAGGCAAAGGTCGACCTGATCAAGTCCCACGGCATCAACTGCTTCATCAACCGTCAGCTCATCTACAACTGGCCCGAGCAGCTGTTCACCGATGCTGGTATCATGTCTATCGAGCACGCCGATTTTGACGGAATTGAACGGCTGGCCCTCGTCACTGGTGGTGAGATTACCTCTACATTCGACCACCCCGAGCAGGTCAAATTAGGGCAGTGCGATGTCATCGAGGAGGTCATCATTGGCGAAGATACATTGATCAAATTCTCCGGTGTGGCTGCGGGCGAGGCGTGCACCATTGTCTTGCGAGGAGCTACGGAACAACTTTTGGATGAGGCCGAGAGAAGTCTGCACGATGCGCTGGCCGTCCTTTCGCAAACGGTCATCGAACCCAGAACGACGCTGGGTGGTGGATGTGCCGAGATGGTGATGGCCAAGGCCGTTGAGGCTGCCGCTACGCGCGTCGAAGGCAAGAAGCAGTTGGCGGTATCCAGCTTTGCTATTGCTCTCCGTCAGCTTCCAACCATTCTTGCTGACAATGCTGGTCTGGACTCGGGAGACCTTGTGTCGAGACTCCGAAAGGCCATATACGATGGACTCAACACCTACGGACTCGATTTGATGACTCCTGGTGGAGACGTGACCGACATGCGCGACTTGGGCGTCATTGAGAGCTACAAGCTAAAGAAGGCCGTGGTGTCATCCGCCAGCGAAGCATCTGAGGTAAGTGTCGCGATTTGTCTCTAGTGATTTTTCTTGCGCCAAGGTGACTAACAACCTATTTCTCCAGCTACTCCTCAGAGTTGACGATATCATCCGAGCCGCCCCCCGACGACGCGAGCGAATGTAAGACTAGCATATGCATCGATGGCGTCCAATAGAGAAAGGCGCGGATGGGTTTCGTTAACGAAGGAAGATAATACAACACAAAAACAAGAAGAAAACAAGTGAAAAACTTTGAAGCCTGTATGTAATGATACCATAGTAGACGAAACGCATGGAATGGCAATGCTATGACACTGGTGGCAAAGCGGCATACCATCTAGGTCACTGTCAAGTTTTGCTTTTTTTGGCGTGAGCACATGGACGATTTATCATTCGACACATTCTGTCAGGGTAGTCTCGAGACTCGAGGCGATGCAACGAGCAATCCTCCCCGATCAAAATCATGGATAGCTGTTGTGGCCTAGCATTTTCGTCGAAGAACACGGCCATGTCAAGTTCTTAGACATAGCAGCTACCCTGTATTTTAATCAATTGTGTACGTACATATCAAACAGTCTTCTCTGAAGGTCAACGCGAGGTGCTTAAATGTCAGTGACATGTACATAGAAGTCGTTTGACAGGCACGCATGCTGTATCCTTCAATATATGATTACGTGAATAACAGTTCTCAGTTTCCATGCACATGTGTATTCTGTGATAGGTGGCTGAGGACTTTAAGCCTGGAGGACGTGGTTGGAGAAAATACGGCCTTCCGAAAACAAGAACACTACAAGCTACAACACAGTCATGAAAGTCAAGGCGGTTCTAAGAAAAAAGAGATTAGGTGAGCAGCACAAGTGCTATGGCATATCATACAACGTACATACATAGGTAGCTTTGTGTATGTGTCTACATCTGTTACATATCGCCAAGGACTCATGCAGCCCAGCTTGGAATGTTCTGGAACTGTGCTAGCTAGAACCCATGAAACGGGTTATATCCGCCATCTGAAGCGAGAGTGATGATTCCCTACCTAGAGGCTAGTGATATGGTTATATGTACTCCGTAGAATTGCTCAGGGAGTTTCGATTCAAATTGCAGAGTGGTGCGGACTAGGTTCACGCATAATTTTCTCCCAAAGATGTTCATCAATAATACCCCGTGCTCCCGTCCTTTTTTCCGACGTCGTCCACGGTCCAATACGGAGCACATAGCAACAGAGACTCGGGAGCAACTGAACGATATGAATCTGCTGCTCATTGATGCCAAGTCCATGTGCTGGACCAGGATGAGGCCATCTTGAACGAGCCCACCGTAATCCCGTTATTAATGAGTTGCTGGCAGCTGCGCAAACCCCCGACGATATAAAATTTGTTGTGGGCCGTGTTGAGGCCCACCTGCATGGGCATTGGAGAGTTCAAAGTCAGCCAAAAAGCCTGCAGAGTCCAGACGCGTTCGCCAATTCCCCTAGATGATAGCGATTTCGCGATTGGCCGAGGTTGCAGGCTTGAGTCTTGAGTCTTGACTCTTGACAGCACAAATGTCTTGTTGTTCGGCAACGGTTTGAGCTTGCTTCTTCTTCAACTACATATACTTCCTTTTTTATATGTGTGCTACCCTCTCTGAGCTGTACAAATGGCATGAGGATCCTGTATCGGGATGTTGTTCACCTGTGACCTGAGTATTCTGTTTTGCGGTTGAGTCGGTGAGTCTCCCTCGTAGAGATTTCCCCCCTTTCGCATGTGCTGCATGCATGTTGTAACTTGTAGGTATTGCATGCGGAGTACATGGGAACCTGACAAATTAGTACAATTCTGGTTAAACACCTTCAAGCACCGATGGAGCTCTCCACTTCTGAGTCCTGCTAGATAGCGCTGATCGAGCGCTGATCGAGGCGTCTCGCCGCTCGCGTCTGGTGCCACGACTCGGGCTTTTTGTTCGTTGATGATGATGACGGGGACAGTGCTGTGAGCGTGTGACTGTCGGTCTGTCCGTCTCAAGCCCAGCTAATAAGGTGCTTGATGGATCTGGTTCCCGCGTCCGCTCAGGCCGAGACGAGCATCGGCACCAAAGGGCCGTGATAAACAACATTAAAAACAACAGCATTGATCGGCTTCGCCAATGGGTCTGTACCTGGCATCGGCTGCTCCATGATAATCCACCGTCTGCGCTTTGGCGGCCACAGAGGCTTCTGGGAGGCCCCTTGCAACTTGGCTTAAGAAAATTGACTTTGGGCCTAGCATGTATGTATGTATGTACACATGTATGTACCTAGGGCACGGAAGCGTTCAATACCGACCCGGAATTGTTGCCCCCACCACCATTCTTCGCTTCCGGGTTGAGGTGAGAGAAGCCATCGAAATGTCCAGGGGAACAATGCATGCACCAAGGGAGAGTCGAGACGATGGAGGGGCTGCTGGAGCCTGATACTCCATGCCTCGAGAGGGACAGAGCGGCAGCAACAGCAACAGCATCGTCACAAGCGATGGCTCTGCAGGAATGCTTGGCTCTGCAGACTGCAGCGTCCGCCGTCGACATGGCTTGGCACCATGTGCAGGCGATTTCCACGTGCAGCGCCTCATTGTTCAGTGTCGGCACTCCGTAGATGGGATGGTATGTACATGTAGGTACATATGTATGTACGGAGTAGTACCTATGCATTAGGTACCTAGTATGTAGAGTGGTGGTGTGAGTGGATGAGATGGACAGATGCCAGATTGGACAGATGGAGGGGGCACTCGGACCGGATACCCAAAGTTGAAAGAACCCAAGAAGTGCGCTCGGGTGGCCGTTCGCGAAGGCCGCGGGTTGACGAACCAATGCCCCTGTTAGAGCCCTGTTTAGAGCCCTGTTAGGGCCCGTCACCACTGACCACTGACCAGTAGCAGCCCGTGGGCCGTGGCAGCCGGTGCTATCGCTCCTTCTTCCTCCCGCTCATCATCGACTTCCCTCCTTGCAAGGCTCATGCGCCAGCTTCCCTTTCTTTGACTCCAACTCCATCCCACTCGTTGAACTCAGTCACTTATTCGTTCTGTTTCGTTTGCTTGTCTGTCGCTCCTTTGCACCATTCTGAATCAACCGTCGCTCGCTTGCTCGTTGCTTACATCGTTAATTTACTGCAACACATTTCGTCTTGATCACCAATCGCCTCATACGCCTAATTCGCTCGTCGCCACCTAGTGCCAGTCTGTCCCGATCTCGACTTTCAGCTGACACTTTCGTCTATAATTCGACTCTAGGCACTTGTTTGACCCAGATACGTTCAGAGATAGGGATCAGTTCGCCGCTCGCGACACCAACACACTCGCCGTACATCAGCCGTGGCTCCGTTAGAAGCGCAGGGGACACTTCTTCCGAGCCGCTCGAGACTGTTCGTGAATTCAGCTTGCATCCGACTATTTACTCTTCATGACAATCGATATAATTCTTCCACCTGCTCCAACATCAGACGCCAGAAATGCAGCCATGATTCGCGAAACTGTCGTCAGCCATACTGTTTCCAGTCCCAACTCCCCTCCGGGAATGACAACATCCAAAAGCTCCAAATCTTCCTCATTTCAGTCGCTCAACAGCGACGACGTCAGCGTTCTAGCTGACGTGAACCACTTTGAGGACATTGGATTAGATGATGACAAAGGTTCGCTCCAAGTCCATGTCCGTCCCGGACCAACGCCCTTGCTACCACCCGCCGGCCGCACTCTAGCCGGTGGAAAGCGCACTCCACAGCCACGACGGTCTTTTCCAAATCTTCATACGAACGCCTATTCGACAAATCCTAGGAGTACCAATTTGGCCAGTCTCACCGATCCTCGACCTCCGCCGCTAAATCGAGGCCACTCTACATCGTCGTTGTCAATCATACAGCGAAATCGAAGCATCAGCCCTGCGCTGACGTTAAACGTTCAAGATCTCAATCTTTCTGCCAGGCCCCGACCACGGAGGGACAGTTGGCAGTCAAACAGCCGACGAAAGAGCTTGCAGGAGCTTGAACACGAATGCGACGAGGATGAAGAAGACGATATACCAGACGGTGTAGTTCTCGACAACGTTCCCATATCCCCTCGGCCTGCACACGAGCGACCCCCTAGTCGTGCTCCATCATCTTCGTCCTCACCCGACCGTGATCCCAAAGAACGAATTCGCAGCGTTGGAAATGGCACTCCCCCAGTCGCGCAAGCACAAGGGTCACTCCGGTCGCCATCATGGAAATCGGAAACGGGGGAAAGGCCACCCCCAAGCCCATTAAAGTTGCGGGCGACTAGCTGGAATCTGGCCCTCGCGGATCTTAATGCAGAGGCTAAAGCACTGACCGAGAAGCTGGAAGAGCACGCCGATGAAGTTGTGGAACTCCAGTCAAGAAAGCCGTTAGCATCCGTCCGGCCCAATACCTGGAACTCAAGTCAGATGTCTTATGACCAGACTTATGACAAGAAGGAACGCGTCAAGTCATCAACACCTGAATTGCCGCCTCTACGACGTACAAACATCATGGTGGATCCGCTGCCCATTTCCAAAGAGAAGGAGGCTGTATTGAGTCGCACACGGCCGTCATGGCTTCCACCGAAAGACCCTTCAGAAGAACGCCGGCACCTTCGCGAGTATCAAAAAATGATGGCTGCGAGTGCCAAGGCAGATGAACGGAGGGAGGCTGCCCGGAGAAGCAGAGCCGTTTCCAAGGACAATAACGCTGACAGTCTAATGCACATTTGGGAGAATGACATTATACCGCGATGGAACGACGCGATCCGCGAACGACGAACGAGAGATATGTGGTGGCGTGGAGTCGCATCCAGAAGCCGCGGTCTTGTTTGGACCCGCGCCATTGGAAATGAGCTTGGTTTGACAGAAGCCACGTTCCAAACTGCGCTGACAAGGGCCCGCGATCTCGAGGAGCGTGTTCGTACGGACAGAGCTGATGCAGAAGACATGAGGCGTGTCAAATGGTTCAAGCATATTCGAAAAGACGTGAGCGAGAAGACCTGGAAAGATTTGCGCATTTTTGAAGTCGCCGGCCCTCTTCATGACGCACTGGTCGATGTTCTTAGTGCCTACGCCATGTACCGAAACGACATCGGCTACATCTCAGGCTGCAATGTATGTATACCTAGACTTTCCTTCCTGTTCATCTTGACATTCAAAGAACTCTGTGCCCGGCAATTCTCTGGAGCATCTAGGCTGACGTGTGTATTAGACGGTTGCGGCTCTGCTCTTGTTAAACCTGCCGAATGCCGAATCAGCGTTCATCTCCCTCGCTAATTTACTCAACCGACCACTTGCCCTCTCGTTCTATACCGCCGATGAAGCCGCTCAGATGTCTGCTTACAACTTGGTCATGCAGACGCTGAGCCACAAGTCTGCGCCTTTGCATGAGCATCTGACGAAAACGTTGTCGGATGTTAGACCCGAGCTTTACTTGAACGATATATTCCTGAGCTTGTTCACGGGCCACCTTGCCATTGACGAAGCTGCAAGACTGTGGGATGTTTATGTATTCGAAGGCGATGCACTTCTAGTTCGTGCTGCTGTGGCACTCCTACTATCTCGGGAAATGGCACTTCTTGGAAGCAAGAACGGGAATGAGGTCAAAGCAATCATGGCGCAGCCAAACATCAAGGCGTCTTCTGTACGCGCAATTGGCGAAGCCGGCACCGAAGAGCGCTTTATGAAGGCGGTTCGCGAAGCTGGCAAAGCTTGAAGCCCTGCCACTTATTTCCTCACTGATTGCGGCCTCTTCATCTAGGCTGTGGATCATACGGCCTCGATACTCTTTCTGTTCTTTCTTTCTTCTACCCATTTTCGAGCCTTAATGTTTGATTCTATTGACTAAAGCGGTAATGTATATCAGGATCTGTAGAAAAAAGATGGACAATGTGCATTTTGCCTTGTCTAGGCGTTGTCGATTACGATGCTCGGCGTTGAAAGTCAAGAGGAGGTTATGGAGAAGAAACAAATAACCTTTTCTTCAAGCATAAAGTCATATCAGCGAGGCAAGCCATTCAGTTCAATCCAACAGCTGGAGGATCATGTCGAACAGCTCAGTTGAGCTGGGAGTAAGGAATTGGGTGTTTAGATCCGTTGTTTTTTGGGATTAGCTTGAGCGGCTGGTCATACTCGCTTAGCCGAGGCCTTTGGTTTTTTTTTTCATTCTTTCATTCTTTATACATACATTTTTACTTCTGGTGAGCTAGGGATCAGGGTGAACATGGCCTACTTGAAAGCGTTTGGATACTTCCTCTGGGTGCATCAATACAAGACTATATTTTTCCACAAGTCGCTCTTTTTTTGGTCAAGTTATGTTTTATGTAAGACTTGTTGTTTACTCGCACAATGGGAATGGCTCTGACAAGGAAGCAGTATAGGTACCTAGGTATGTACAAGCTTGGGGCGTCATGCTATCGCCACTATGCAGTAGGTAGATACTTACCACCTACGAAGCAAATAAAAGAGCATACCTTAGAAGAGACGGCTCCTCTTTTCTTTGGACTTTCAAAAAAAGTAAATGGACAGATCCACCACCATCACCATCACGTACCTACCTAAGGTAGTGAACGGCCTAGTTGCTACTCGGCACGTTTTCGACATGTGTTGGCATCACGACGTAATGTAGCAGATGCAGCACAGCTGATAGCAAAGCACGCGTCTAATTATCCACAGAAGCTCCGGACCATATACATAGCAATCATCAATGTAAGCGAAATAAGGAAAACCGACGGTAACAAGACTCAAGTGACAAGAACACAGGAAGAAGCCTTCTCAACACGGGGGCTAGATGCCCTAAAACTCATGTTTAGAAATCTTCCCGCCTGAACGATCGCAAAGCAGACATGTTCTTCATTACCTACCTATGTACAAGGAGAAGCTTGTCTGGTCGGAGGTCCGCCGACCGGATGTGTAACCTCCGCAACATCCACTCCATGAGTACCGGATATTTTTAGACACCTACATATGTACCTACTTCATTCGTCTCCGGTACATTACGCCACCAGAGTCCAGACCTCAGAAGGTACCTAGGTACCTATCACTCACCCTTACGGGGCCTCGAAGCCTTGCCTTCACAAAGAGTTGACGGAATACATACCGTACTTGGAAATCGCGTCCCGGTGCTTCAGCCTTCCCTGGATACGATGTAGGTAGCTCTTTGCCACCTAGGCCGTTGCTGGTAACATCCATCTTGATTCTTGAACCGATCATGCAAGACAGCCATGTAGGTACCTAGTACTCCTCATCAAGCTGCAGTCTCTCTGCCCGTGACATGAGCTGAGCTGAGCCACTGGACGTCCGTCCGGCCTGAGGCCTTCCTCCTCGTCAAGTCGTGGCGCTCATCGAAGCGACGTTCTGACGTCACTCACGAATTCATCATATGTACCTCCCTCTGTCCTGCCGCGTGCGTAACCGTGTTTCTGATACGATCTTGTTGGGGTATGAAGCCCGCTCAAGATGCTGTGCTCTGTTGCGTACATATGTACCTAGGTACATACATACCGTGGGGCGAACACGCTGTCGCGACTCGCTTATTCCCGTTCGTCAAGCTCCGTAGGTACCTTCTCCGTAGGATCTTCTTCGGGCGAATGTTCCGTCACGGGACGAGCCGCGACTTGTTGGTGTCGAGGCGACACACTTGACGTTGCCATTTGTGCACACACTTTTCTGTCATGCTGTTCGCTTTCATTCACGACGTAACTCGGCGTTCGGAGATTAGGGGCCTACCTCTTGCTGGCCCTAGTCTCGAGGATCTCCAACTCCGAGGTGGTCTTGGAGTATGGACTCGCTAGCGATTGTTCGAAGACGACTCGCTCCCGCCGTGAGTTGTTCGCCGCAGATTGCTCCGCGACCAGTGCTCTGGCTACCCCTCTCCACGCTAATGGCAACGTGTGTTGTAGCCGTAGAGGTATATCATATTTGCATGCCGGGTGGGGGAGAGGGGAGAGGGGAGAGAGGGAAGAGCTCAGAGAACTCCGTAACGCAACGATCCCGCTCTGTATGTAGGTAATAGGAACATCAATAATCATGTTCTAATCAGTTCTGCACGACTTTTGCGGGGGCAACCCCATTCTGACGCTGACATGGCAGCATAGTGAGGGCAAGTCGCTGCCGCTGTAGCATCTCGATAGTCTTGGCCTGATGAGCCCTCCAGATGAACTGGTACCTTCTGTCATTGCGTCTTCATGTCGTTATGTGTAGTCGGCAGCTAACTACTGTTTCATAGGTACATACACTACAGTCTACGGCTCCGGTGCATTGGCATGCCGCAGGCTTTGTTGAGCGTGTGCGGGCGGTTCGTCTAGGCCCAATGCTTTCCAGCTGGGCAAGTTCTCGGAATGACGTCTCTGAGGCGTCCCGCATGATAACGTCTTTGAGCTCATCTCGCATAAAGTGGTCGTCCGAAGCGCAACTTTCTTGCCGGAGTCGATAGTCCATGTCTACCGATATTACGTCTGTCTGGGGCTGTTGAGCATGGAGGGAAGCATCTGCCAGCGCTGCTGCTTACTTCTCCGTGGGTTCGTCGCCTCGATACGCAATGATGAATCTTTCTCGCCGCCCGAGAATGTTGGGGATCTTCTGGACTCGTGTGAAGACACTGCGTATCCCCAAGAGCTGCGTTATACCTCTCGAATCGGTGACCTTCCAGTTACCTTCGGTCCGACTTGTGCGTTATCTACAACTGCGCTTTCTCTGCATGCCGTCTGCACCACACTTTACATTCGGAAGGACATCCGGCTCGGGACCGCTTTTGGACCGCCAGTGTAGCATCTGTTGGAGTCGAGTTTATAATGCACGTATATACGTAGCATCGACATCAATCTGCTTCACTGTATCCAGTGAAATTGTTTCTTAGAATTATATATCCCCCCGACCTCGCAAAATATGGCTGCTTTGTTTTCCCTGACCTGTCCTTCTCGTCCTCTTGTCACAGTTCAACTTTGCAAAGCACCTCGTTGTTCGTGAGTATATTATATCCATCTGTACATTAGGACAAAAAATTCCTCTGTTTGGGGTGGAAATGGCTGCCGCTACTCCTGCCATGCCAGAGAACACCGTTCTGCGGCACAATGCTGCCTCGACGACTGGCATCGATTACGAATCGTCGGCCGCTATCAGTTCAACCGAATCGCCTAGAACCTCAGCCTCGTCTACATCGCTTTCATCGCTTTCTTCTCTCGATGCCAATGACAAGAAAGACGAGTACGCTGGCCTCCTTGATACGTACGGAAACACCTTTACGCCCCCCGACTTCAGCATCAAAGACCTCCGCGCTGCAATTCCAAAGCATTGCTACGAGCGCTCTACGATCAAGGGCTACGCATATGTTCTTCGCGATCTCCTCTGTCTTTCGACTACGTTCTACCTGTTCCACAACTTCGTAACGCCAGAGAACATACCATCCAACCCTCTTCGTTTCGTGCTCTGGAGCATCTACACAGTACTGCAAGGTCTCTTTGCGACGGGACTTTGGGTCATTGGCCATGAATGTGGTCACTGTGCCTTTTCTCCGTCCACCTTCATCAGCGACCTTACCGGCTGGGTCATTCACTCAGCTCTCCTCGTTCCCTATTTCAGCTGGAAGTTCTCCCACAGTGCCCACCACAAGGGAATTGGAAACATGGAGCGCGACATGGTCTTTCTGCCTCGGACACGCGAGCAGCAGGCTACTCGACTTGGACGTGCGGTCGAGGAACTCGGCGATCTTTGCGAGGAGACCCCCATTTACACGGCTCTGCACCTGGCCGGTAAGCAGCTCATCGGTTGGCCCAGCTACCTCATGACGAACGTCACAGGACACAACTTTCACGAACGTCAGCGGGAGGGTCGAGGTAAGGGCAAGAAGAACGGTTTCGGGGGCGGCGTGAACCACTTTGATCCCCGCAGCCCTATTTTCGATGCTCGACAGGCCAAGTACATTGTTCTCTCTGATATCGGCCTGGGTCTTGCCATCGCTGCTTTGGTATACCTCGGCAACCGATTTGGCTGGGCCAACATGGCTGTCTGGTACTTCCTTCCTTATCTCTGGGTGAACCACTGGCTCGGTAAGTCGAATCGTTCAAGATTGCCGATGTGCGCGCTGCATACTGACGTGAACCTCCTTACTTACCCAGTTGCCATTACGTTCCTCCAGCACACGGATCCAACTCTGCCTCATTACAATCGCGAAGAGTGGAACTTTATTCGTGGAGGTGCCTGCACGATTGATCGCGACTTGGGCTTCATTGGCCGGCATCTATTCCACGGTATTGCTGATACACATGTCGTCCATCATTATGTCAGCCGCATTCCTTTCTACAACGCTGACGAAGCCTCCGAGGCGATCAAGCCGATCATGGGCAAGCACTATCGCTCAGATACCGCACACGGGCCTCTGGGATTTCTCCACGCTCTTTGGAAGACTGCTCGCTGGTGCCAGTGGGTAGAGCCCAGCGCCGACGCCCAAGGTGCTGGAAAGGGCATCTTATTCTACCGCAACCGAAATAGACTTGGTACGAAGCCTATTTCAATGAAGACTCAATAGATCTTGATACAAGCTTGGTCGTGAGATATATATGGGAAATCAACGATGGTGTCGGTTCTTTATAGTGCCGCTTTGGAAGCTGGAAAAAAGTACCTCAAGGCCTCGAGGAAATAAGCCGAGGAAAGTTGCGTGCGCGATGTGACAGGATGTCTTGAAGCAGACTAGGTGAATGCGTGGGTGAAGTTGACGCTCAGTCGGTTGATAGAGCTTATTGCGCACGATGGTGGTGTGATGGCGTGGTAAAGACTGCTTTTTGAAAGGTGTGGAATCCGGAGTATGTAGAACTGGAATTGGGGGTCAATTTGTTTCGCAAGCGTGCTTTTAAGTTCTCTTCTTTTTGTAGGCAGGCGTGCTTTTAATGTAATGTGTCGATGGCAAGAAAGTCGGCGCAGTGAGCAAATAGTCAGGCACTTGCTTCTGATCTCATAACGAAGAAGTTAACATATATGCCGACTTACTCATTTCATATGGTCTAGACCTGTCACGTACCTACGCCGATGGACAATTTTCTTGTTGAATCCCTCTTCTTCTATCACACACGCGCGCGTCATGTAACTAGAAGTCATATTCACCGTGATAGCAGACTGCACCCATATTCACCAAGAAAACAGTTGCAACTTGCGCCACACATCTGAGTGACAGGCTACAGCTGATTACTCTGCTCTGTGCTCCGCAAGTATCTACTTGCCACGAAGATGCTTCCGCCAGCGTCTCTCAATCTCGATCCCAGCCTGCAGAATAAAGGTCACGTCCACACTTTGCATTGTACTCATGTTCTTTCCATCTGTGTTTCCCAAGGGCCTTGGCAGGGCTGTTACCCAGAGTTTCGAACTCGTGAGGTATGCATTCCATAACTTACTAATAATAAACCCGTCTACCTACCTAGGTATGGAGTAGATATGTAGGTACTCCCGGCTCTTCAAGCATACCAGGTAGTATCGTCCAGACTCCACAGACAGACGGAGTAGACGAGAACTACATATATGTACCCGCCTTGGTGCGACGACCTAGAGGCTAGTAGGTAGGGGCAAACAATCGCGGCAGTGAGCACTGAGGACTCAGGAGTCTAAGGACAAGGCTACGTACCTAGGTACCTTAGGTACCTAGTACATATGGACTGGCCGGGGGCGGCCCCGCCGTCCCGCATCCTCTTTCTGGGACTCAACAAAGTGCCCAACAAATTGCTGGTGACAGCGTACAACTGGTCGTGTCACGCCACTGGAAGTCTACGGAGTATGGAGCAATCGCAACCACAATGCGAACCTTGATGAGGATTGGAGAAAGTTGGAAACTATCTCGTCCTAGGGGTTTTGCGCTCTTCACTTTACATTGGTAGGTACATACATACATACAATAGTAGGTAGGTACCTATGTACTCCGTACAGCATGAAGCACCTGTGGAGACATGACCGTCATACATACATGTACTCTGTACTCCGTAGACTGTAGGTATACGGTATACCGGGAGCCTGCACGGACTCACGGAGTAGATTCTCCAACCGAGCATCAGCAGAGTTGTGATGGCAGTACAATGTGCGGAGTACGGAGTAGGAACAGAGTTCATGGAATAGCAAAAGCAGGGACTGCACGCTTACTCTGTAGGCACGAAGAAAAGCTTCAGCGCAGATATCGTGGTACATTACCTGGTGGTGTTCACTGTTGAATGCATGCAAATGGGGAGGGTGGCGGGAGGTTGACGGGTGCGGGCATGATGCAGTAATTCGGCCAATGAGAAGGCGGGCGCCCCTCGCCATGCCACTTTTTCCTCAATTAGGATTCTCTGACCGCCCACCCAAAGTGGTAATGGGGCGTACCCCTTTCGCCACTGGGCTCCCGAGGTGGCTGCTTACCATTCGACGTTCGTACCTACGAAGGCGCTGACATGTGCGTGTCACATGAAGCCCTGGATGGACATCACCGACAGGATTGTGTGCACGTCTGAGCAATCGCATTCCAACGGGGCTTTGATAGAACATCGCTAT
This sequence comes from Claviceps arundinis, assembly GCA_018360175.1. Taxonomy (NCBI): domain Eukaryota; kingdom Fungi; phylum Ascomycota; class Sordariomycetes; order Hypocreales; family Clavicipitaceae; genus Claviceps; species Claviceps arundinis. The sequence goes on from SRPS01000204.1 coordinate 19,467, forward strand.
GTATTTGCAGAGCCGCTTCAGTGGCGATATCGAAGATTCGGGATGTCGATCGTGCCACGCTCATCGTAAATGCTAATCTCACCCCCCTGACCCTGCGATTTTGAGCAGCCAAGACATGAGATGGGCGTCCGCTCTCCGGCTCTCCAGACCCTGGTTTTGTGTCCGATTTCACCCCAGATGGACTTTGAGTCTTGACAAGCTGGTCCAGTCAATTGGACTCTATTTCAGAGCGCTGATGCACGCTAGACTGGTCAAGCGGGGGCTGTGCATGTCTTCCAACTTCCAAGTTCAATACATTGTATCACTCTACACTCTTCTACCGACCGTGTGGAAACGACGTCACAGAGAGAAGGAGGAGAGAAGTGAATTGACAACAATGAATGCTATTCCGTGTGGCACGTCAAGCCGGTTGAGCCTGCCTGGCCTAGTCTATGACTCAGAACTCTACATACAACTGTTCGCTGCTCTTGCCACATGCCGAATTGCTCTCGGCCTCGAGTTCGCTGACATTTTATCTGAGCCCCGGCCCGCCGCTAGCCCCACGACCCTTAACGCACACCGCACACCTAACTCCTCCGTAACCTAAAACTCACGGCTGCCCTACCCCAACAAAAGTCGCCCGCAAGACCCTAATATTGCTTCCTGTCGCTGCCAACTTGCAACATTCGCTGCGTTTTGTCCCCTCGTCTCTCTCTCCGTCCATTCGTTCTCTGCCGAATCTCGCGCAGCATTTCGCCGGTCTTGAGTGTATACTCGTCCGCACTTTAGGGCTCGAATTGCTCTGTTTGGAACTGAAGCTTTTTTTTTAACGCCAAGATGGCTGCTGCTACCTCTGCAATGCCAAAGAACTCCGTTCTGCGGCGCACTGCTGCCTCGACGACTGCCAACGACTATGAGTCGTCGGCCGCTGTCAGTCCAGCCGACTCGCCCAGGCCCTCAGCCTCGTCCACGTCTCTTTCGTCGCTTTCCTCTCTCGGTGCCAACGACAAGAAAGATCAGTATGCTGGCCTGCTTGACACATACGGAAACGCCTTCACGCCCCCCGACTTCACCATCAAGGACATCCGCGATGCCATTCCTAAGCATTGCTACGAACGCTCTGCCCTCAAAGGCTACGGATACATTCTTCGCGATATTGCCTGTCTTTCGACCACGTTCTACCTGTTCCACAACTTCGTAACGCCGGAGAATGTGCCCTCCACTCCCCTTCGTTTTGCGCTTTGGGGTATCTACACTGTCCTGCAAGGTCTTTTTGGAACTGGACTTTGGGTCATTGCCCACGAATGTGGCCATGGTGCATTTTCTCCATCCACCTTCATTAACGACGTCACCGGCTGGGTCCTTCACTCAGCTCTTCTCGTTCCCTATTTCAGCTGGAAGTTTTCCCACAGTGCCCATCACAAGGCCACCGGACACATGGAGCGCGACATGGTTTTTCTTCCCCGAACACGCGAACAGCAGGCCACCCGACTTGGGCGTGCGGTTGAGGAACTTGGTGACCTTTGCGAGGAGACCCCCATTTACACGGCTCTGCACTTGGTAGGCCAACAGCTCATCGGTTGGCCCAGCTACCTCATGGCCAACGTCACGGGACACAACTTCCACGAACGTCAGCGAGAGGGTCGGGGCAAAGGCAAGAAAAATGGCTTCGGAGGCAGCGTGAACCACTTTGATCCCCGCAGCCCTATTTTCGAAGCCCGACATGCCAAGTATATTATTCTCTCTGACATCGGCCTGGGTCTTGCCATCGCTGCCTTGGTATACCTCGGCAACCGATTCGGCTGGGCCAACATGGCTGTCTGGTACTTCCTTCCTTATCTCTGGGTGAACCACTGGCTCGGTAAGTCGATTCGTCTAGATATTGTCGATGTGAGCGCTGCATACTGACGTGAACCTCCTTACTTAGTTGCCATCACGTTCCTCCAGCACACGGACCCTACTCTGCCTCACTACACAGCTGAAGAATGGAACTATGTTCGTGGAGCTGCTGCTACCATTGATCGCGAGATGGGCTTCATTGGCCGTCACCTTCTCCATGGCATTATTGAGACCCATGTCCTCCACCACTATGTCAGCTCTATTCCCTTCTACAACGCCGACGAAGCTTCCGAAGCCATCAAGCCAGTCATGGGCAAGCACTACCGATCGGAAACCAAAGACGGCCCCGTCGGATTCATTCGCGCTCTTTGGAAGACTGCTCGCTGGTGCCAGTGGGTAGAGCCCAGTGCCGAGGCCGAGGGTGCTGGCAAGGGCGTCTTGTTCTTCCGCAACCGAAACGGCTTGGGTACAAAGCCCATTTCGATGAAGAATTAGTAGATTTGCTTTATGGTTGTGCATTAGAAGCCGACAACGGCGTTGGTTCCATTTTACAATGTTTATTTGAATTCTTTCCTTTAAGGAGCGACGCTCATTCACTCAGAAAGCAGCGCCAGCAGCATGTGCCACGTTCGCTCCTCATTGACGCTATGTCGCTCAACAGCTCGAATCCGTTAGCTCAAGCACAGGGGGGGTGCTTGTCGCGATATAGTCGTACGCGCCCAGCTAGATGGTATAGACATTGAACATATATGTTTTTAAAATGAAAGAGCACGTTTCCTGTATTCACTCGCTCTTGGCCTAGAAGTTTCTTAGTGAAGATAGTCGTGACTCGTCAGGCTGTCGTCTGCATCTGAAGCATCTTTGATTCACATGATGCATATATGTACCGTATGCTGCGAGCTATACATGCCGAGCGTACTCTAAATGCCTACTCTGACGCCGGGAGAGATACTTGGGGACATTTACATGGGAATCGGCCTTGTGAATGGGTCAGGTGTCAGGTGATTGTATATACTCCTTCAAATCCTAAAGCGTGGCCACCACCATGGTTAAAGCCATATTCTGTCTGGAGTCCTAGACACAACGGGTAGAATTTCAATACGGACAGCCAGCCAGCTGACATTCAGGGACTGGAGACCAAGGGAGGGTGTCAGGGAGGGTTTGTCTTCAGCGAGCCCTGTTCTCCAAGTCACGATGCAGCCATATTCCCTGCATGTGATCTTTTAACATGACTCCGTGTAGGTATCTGGTCATCTGGTGATCTGGTCATCTTTTTCTTCATGGGTCATGATTTGGAATATGTGTGGATATGTTGGTCGTTATTGTTCTTGGAAGCATGGCGATTGCGATTCTTTCACGTGGTCACTTTCCGAAGATAACGATGGACATTCGTGATCACGCTTTTGTATGTGGATGAAGGGTATTTTTTTTTGGCGAGGACTGGCTTATACAGATTGCTGAAGCGATACCCTAAACTAAATATAGATGGTGGTCGAATGGGATGCCGCGGCGAAGGCCGGATGCCGCAACACGACTGCATTGTCGCATCATCCTTCTGCGGCACACATGAAGCGCTGGGCTCAAGAGCGAGTATAGCAGAACCTTGAGAGCTGGTGGAAAAGCGAACAGCCACCCTCGTATCAGAAGCTGGACTTGCCGATGAATAACAAAAGTCCCAGCCCAACGACGAACTCAACACGTCCCGGCCGCTGCTTGCCCGTGTGAGGAATTCGCGGATTGCCACGAATATTGCTGTCACGAAGATGCCCGCCTGCTCTGCTCTTGCGGGCGGCGGAAATCGCCCAATCACCTATTCTACTGCCGGAAGGTCAAAGCCTGCCCACCGCGTTCGGCTGACACCTTCCGCGGATCGAGCTATCGCCGCGGCAGTAGGCAAAGACTTCGGAACTTTTCTGAAGGTAGTAGAAGCGACAAACTTCTACAAGGACATCTGCGCCTAGGCGCCCCCTCATTTCTCTGCATTTGTTTTTCCTTTCTTTATTTCTTCTTTTCTGTATTCTTAGCTACTGCGTGCCGTGGAGGCCGCCTCTGACACACTCGATTTGCGGCCATGCCTCTTGGCAAAATGTCGCTTGAGAACGTAAACCTACGTAACCTGTGCTCGAGCGGCACAGCGTGGTGGATGGCGCTGACGCCGGATATCACACAGACAATGTTTACGTCTCAAAAGCGACATTTTGCCAGAGGGCATGAGGCGGCCTCCACGGCACGCAGTAGCTAAAAATACAGAAAAGAAGAGATAAAGAAAGGAAAAGAAAATGCAGAGAAATTGAGGGGGTGCCTAGGCGCAGATGTCCTTGTAGAAGTTTGTCGCTTCTACTACCTTCAGGAAAGTTCCGAAGTCTTTGCCTATTGCCGCGGCGATAGCTCGATCCGCGGTGGCAAGACTTTTTCACCTTCCGGCAGTAGAATAGGTGATTGGGCGATGTCCGCCGCCCGCAAGAGCAGAGCAGGGCGGCATCTTCGTGACAGTGATATTCGTGGCAATCCACTGGCAGCGAGGAGACGGGCAAGCAGCGGCCGGAACGTGTTGAGTTCGTCGTTGTTGTTGTTGTTGTTGTTCTTGTTGTTGTGTATGGTGTTGAGTTCGTCCTCCCTAGGTACCTAAACGCTCCAGGGTGGGAATCACGTGGTTGCCGAGGTGCCACCTCCGTACGTGTCCTGTTTTACTCTTCAACTACCTACGGAGCACTACATACCAGCCATTACCAAGCAGCCGATTTCGAATTGCGTACAGAATCCTAGCTGTTCCCGACTACATATCCAAAGACCGAACGATTGTAATATGATGCCACCATTTGGATCTACGACGTCAACTATCCTGGCCAATGGCCTCCTTCATCTTACGGAGTACTCTGAAATGCCGTCACTACCTACATCCACGAAAGCGGCGTGGCGCAGGGGGCACGATTCAGCTCAAACTCTTCAACAGAAAAACTAACCAAAAAAGGGGGTAGGTGATGTATTTACTCCGTACTAGCCACCACTGACGCGCATTCTATCACAGGATGCCCCTTGTTGAATTTGCCTACCTGTCTACGATGTCCGCGGCCATTTTACCCGCCACGTCTCGGATATATTTACACTACATACTCCGTAAAGGTAACGAGTTACTAGATCCTCGTCCGATCGTCCCAATTTTAAGACCGCGAAGAGGCTGCGGTCCTCACTGGTGGGCCGTGGGCCTGCCCATAGGTAGCTCCGCGATATCTTATATACTGGGTACATCATCGACACGAGCGGGCTTCGGCTGTTTAGACAGCCCCAATACGACAGAGGAAGAGTATGGGAGACTCGACCTATATTCAATCGTACGGGGTTCTTTCTTATCCACCGTTCGCGAGGCGCAGAACCTGGCGATGGAATTCCACTGGCCTCGGACTTCAGTCCGGAGTTACAGCGCATACTGACTGAATAACGCTACGCGATGAGCTCGACGAATATCATGATAGGCTCTCGTTAAGCACGAACACATCGCAACAGTCTTTGTCACTAGGTAACAGTCTTGAACTGTACACCTGTGAGGTTGCCAGGGAATACCACTCACAGCCAAATACTATGAATTGAGCTGAAGAATATCTCGCGCCTCTAGAAGTCTGAGCGCGATAGGGCCGTCACGGTGCCCTAAAAGAGACCCTCTTTGGCGTCGAAGACGACCATGAACCGCGAACACATGTAGCATTGGAAGCAATTCCATGACAGCCCAGCCAACCAGGCTACATACTGATTTCAGCCAGAGCGCCTATACCCCGGCGCCGCGCGGTTCGGCACCCATTTCTAAATTTACGTGATGTTCAGTCACTACCACCATGTATCCGCCACAAGACGCTGAAACCAGGCACTGCGCTATATCCAGGCCTCGGTCATGAACGGATGGTCGAAGCTTCATGAGCACTATAAGATGATGGACTCATCACCGCTGTGCGCCGCAACCGTAATACTGCACCCTGGCTTTGGTTCCAACTGTGGGATAGTCATGATGAATGGGTTCTCAAAGCCAGAAAAGACTTGGCTGCGTACTGGGATATCTGGTATCGCAGAGCTAACGGGTCCGGTCTGACAGTCGAACTCCCCATGGCATCTTCATTTTTGTGTCCCCTGGTGGAAGTATTACATCTGCAGCATACAGCGGGGATTGGTCCAAAGTCCTATATTGTCATTGAGCTTCGACCATCCGTTCATGTTCCAGGCCTGGAAAGAGGCTCGCAATGAGGTTGGCGCAGTGTTCTCCTACTCGTGGAAGTAATGTTGCGATAATGTTGCGAGAGCGACTGAATGTCGAGTGATTGGGAAACCCTGATCACCGCGCGACGGCGCTGGCCGGAGACGCTCTGGCTGATAGTAGCTTGCCCGGCCGGATTGTCGTGAAGCTGCTTCCTTTGCTCCACATGTTCGAGTACCTACATATCCGTACTCAATGCCAAGGAGGAGCTCCCAGACAACACGTTGGCTCCCTCGTCGGGCCAGCGTTGCGCTCATAGTCTTCGCTCGTGAAGCGGTCCGAGCATATTCTTCAGCTTAAGCAATAACAGTCAGTCTTCGATGTGAAGATGGTACGAATCGTTTCCATGGATCTTACAGGTAGGGTCGTATTCAACATTGTTCAGACAAGAAAAGATGCGATATGTTCGCGCTTAACGAGAGCTCTCTCTATCACGATATACGTTGAGGATCATCCTGTGTGGTGCTTCTTTGTGAGCTGTAGCTCTCGGGCTGACTCCCAGGCGAGTAGCATATCAAAACTCTCAGAGAGGCACTGTGACCGTCTCGTCGGTTGCTCATACATACGCGGAGAGTATCCTTGGGATCAATCAGGAACTAATCTTTGGCAGATGGCATTTCTCGGGGTGTTACGGGTGAGAATTGTGGCTGAACCTGCTTCCACTGGACTTCTCCGGCAGGCCCGTCCGGTCTGATCGTGGGATTGTCGTCTATTCCACAAGAGGTCCAAGATACACTAGACAGATAGTTCTATGCGCAGAACGTGCCAAATTCAAGACCGTTGACGACAAGAAGGCTGCGAATTGTATGTGTTACGATTCTTTTATTTGCGTAATATATATATATTAGTCTCACCTTCAATGATCTGATCCATCCTACCCCTTATTCGAACCAACATGTTCAATCCGTTTCCATACTCAATGGTTTGCCTCATCGGCAGCGCTGAATAGAGGAAGCTTACTAGGATAGGATGATGAGCCCGTGAGGTATATATCTTACTATTTCGCCCCCAGAGGCGGATATCCAGTAACATGGAGAACACGGCCCAAGAACATGGTGGTGTGATTCTGACGCTTTGAGTAATCGCAAGCGCGGGATCAAGCCACGATGCACCTATGTTGTTTCCAGAGCTGGTAAAACATGTATCGTGGCCCTCCATGTGTGTATCTGGTGACCTGATTATCATGAGGGGGCCCGTAACTCGTCTACTTGGAACTTGGCTGCAACACGGCCATGATCCCGGGAGACCCGCGTTATACATGCTGATTTTCGATTTTCTTTGGCTTTGGCTTTGGGAGAAACCACAATGGTCCATGTAACGTAGTCCCTTCTCGAACGGCAATCATCATGGACCCCCCGGACTGTGAGATGGGGTGTGGATGAAGGGGCGGATCTTCGGATGGAGGACTCAGTCAGCTTCGCTAGGGCTGCGTGAATGAATGGGAGCTCAGTGCTCACCCAAAATAGTTTGACGGATGTCATGGGATGCCGGTGGCCCGGTGTCACCCGAATGCTTCACGTTGTAGTGTAGTGTACATGGTTCTCGAAAGCCGAGGAGATGGTCATCTTGGTATGTATCAGCTATCCGGAACTCTCAGCTCTGTTAGGAGTCAGGGCACAATGGCGGAGTAACGTTATCTCAGCGCTTTTTTTTACCCGTGTAAGCTGACATTAAGGCTGTGACCTAGGTGGCCTGGAGGTAGCACAGAAGCCAGCCCGAGAGAACATGTGGTGTTGTGGGTTTGGGCTCTAGCGAGCGCGATGCGATGCGGCTGTGTCGTTTCCCACGTGGGACTTGATGACATTCTGCATTGAGCTGGCAGGCAGGTTTCACGATTTACCCAGAGGTAGGCAAGAAAGTTTTCAGCTGAGTAGGTAGGCAAGGCAAGTTGGGCAGGATGGCATATCCGCGCTTCGTAAAACATCGCTGCAACGCTGTGGCGATAGGGTAGTTCCGTAGGTTGCTGCAATAGCAACTCGAAGTCCCTTCCCTGATACGTAGGTATAGCAGTCGTAGCCTATTATAGAAGCTGCAGGCGTATCATATTTATGTATGTACGTAGGTAATCTGCTATAGTGACTCTCAACTATAAGATGAGTAAACCGAACACTCGAGAAGTACGTAGCAATGCTCCGGTGCTTGCACGCAAAAGTGACGAAGCAGCAACCAGGCTTGGCCACACTCGTAATCACTGAGGCACTTTGATGTGAACTTCACGTAGGGAGCCTGGAGGCAGTACCTACGTATGTGCAATACATACATGAAGCCCGGAAGATGCGCAACTACAAAGCGGCTACGACGGCACATGTGACCGACCGTTCGACACGCGATCCGCCGCCTTTCGGGATTGGGACCGAGCCGCGATTTCCTGCCAAGGAACTGTCTAGGGAACGGCAGGCCGCAGGCTACATAGGTATGTAGGTATGTTATAACTTATCTTCAATCAGACAATACATACATACCTATTCCGCGTTCCTTGTCATAGTCCGCGCACCGGGTGTCGATTTTTGTATGTATGTAGTACCCGGCGGCCCGCGGGCGGATGAGTTGCAAACCTTGACAATCCAAATCCTGCCACAAACAAGGGAGCATGGCGAGAATCGAACTCTATTTCTTGAACTACCTATAACAATCGTAAACATACGTCACTAGTTACAGAAGAAAAGAATAGGTAGGTATGCAGACACAAACGGAGAGAAAGTAAACAAAACATCCATCCAGGGGAAAAGGAAACAGGATGCTAAATCCGGAATCCTCGGAATGTAAGAGCTTCGGTTGGATCGCCCCCTCTTGGTGCTCATCCACTACGGAGTAGCCTGTAGGTGGTATTTCCGTGGGGTGGCCGGGGGGGTTTATTCATGATAGTTACATACCTACTCCGTACAAACATACCTAGGTAACTCTGTACGAGTCTGTACCTAGTGGTGGACAAATGGGACAAATGGGACAATGGTCGACTATGAATCCTTGCAAGTAGCCAATCCATGGTTCATGCCCACTCCGATTCCCCTCGTGCGGCTGAATCCCCGCGTTCTCGTCTGTACGGAGTAGGTACCGATACGGAGTATGTACTTCACTCCTACATACATTACCTACCTGTGTAGGTATTATCTTCGGGTCGGATGATGGAATGGGAGAGGGAAGATGGAGAGGGAGAAAGGACAGAAGGAAGGGGTGTGCGGGATGGGAAGAGCCGTCATTGCAAAGATGCTGACGGCAGGAATTGCATGGAAGGGAGTCCTATTTGCACCGAGTATTGCACCGCAGTAAGGCCATCTTCATGTTTATGCACGGGTGAGATGGAAGAGCATATGTATCGTGTTGGACTGGACGATGGGGTGACGATGAGCGATGGGCGATGGAGGATGGGTAGAATGACGGACGAGCGACTATGTATAATAAGAATATGATAATTACATACGGAGTAGAAGGGATGGGCGATGGAAGGTTGATGAGTGAGCAGCGCGGCGCGCCAAGGTCAAGCCTCGAGGACCAATGGTGGTTTTTACGGAGTATGTACATATCCCACAAAATTTCACATGGCCAGCCGCCAGCCGCCAGCCGCCAGAGACAAGACATTTCAGACTTTCAGTGCAGCGCAGAGTTGCAACGGCGGCCTTCAAGTTCCAAGCTTCAACTTCCAACGACAGCCACAGCGACCGGTTCCCAGGAACAACGCCGCACAGGTGTCAGGACTCAGGAGTCAGGACGCAGCCTCATCTGTAGGTACATCTGCATAGGGCCATGTTATACGTGCGCACAAAGTATCAATACACTACATTAGCACGTGCGGCTGTGCAATGCCGCCGCCCCAAACCAAGTTGAACCAACGGGGCTCCCCCGCGCTCCAATCACGACCCGATGGCGCCATATCCCTGCCCCGAATGACTAGCGCAACGCCCATTGTCTGCCTCTCGCATTGACAATCACATCAACGCGCAACTGCCGGCCAACAAGAAGTTCAAGAACCAAATTGCCTGCCTGGACTGAGCCCGACGGAGGGAGCACGCACGCAGCCAAATCATGACCGACCGAGAGAGAGAGATTGGCAAGTCAGTCGCCAAGCAAGAGAACCTTCAATTCCCCGACTTTTTGTTTTCGGTCTGCCCGATGACGACTCGTCCTGATACCAAGGAACAGTGGACCTTGGCCTTTCAGCAGAACCGGTCACCGACAATGGAACCGCATCTTCTTTGCGTGACTTGAGAGAGAGAAAGAAGAGTCAAAGAATCGAAGCTCATCAGGATAGGATTCTAATCCGATCCAAGCACACGTCACCAACACGGGCCGGAGAACTCCCACGTTCCTGTCTCATCTCTCTTAGAAGTTAGAGCGTGCCAAAGGTTCCACTTGCAGATGCCAATTTGAGCCATGCGCTTCAGTATTCACAAACTTACTCCGTACACGCATGTACATCCGCAAAGGCACATACGGAGTACGGAGTACATGGAGTAACTCCATCAACGGAAGCTCGTATTTTTGCCACCTTCCCGTCTTCCCCGTGCAGCAGATCTGTCAGGTATCGGACCCCTCGTCATGTTGCTGTAGAGGTATGTGGAGAGGCAACGTTTCCCTTTCCTTGCCACGTTTCCTTCTTTGTTGCCTATGTACAGAGTAGCGCACACGTTTGTTATGTTACCTTATGTACATATCTACCTATCTGTCGGGTACCTCAGACCTGTTCGTGGGAAGTGAACCGTCCGGCTCGCCGCTTGTTCAGGGCCCATGCTTCCTGTCTAGGTACAGTACCTACATGTAACATATCTTCTAGCATTCTTTTACCTCATGGAGAATTTAGTCTTTTCTCTCGGCAGACCATCCCGCTTGGATAATGCCAAGTCAGCAGGGGAACCTTGCCACGGATAGGTCGGTGCATCCCTTTTGCTCTTGGCTTTTTCCCTTCTTTCTTCTTCGGGCTCGGGAACCTAGTTCCATGGGGGCCCGGTACCCGTGGAAGTCGAACAGGCCCAGACGTTTATTAGTGCTCGTCACTGGTCAGTGGTGCCAAAAAAGTCGAATCATGTCGGATGACGGGCTTGGCCCCCCCCCTCTTTCTCTCTTCGTCATTTCTTTTTCCCTGACATGGGATCGACGTGAACGACTCGAATAGGGGCCTGCTTGCAGCTGGGGATGAAGTAAAAATAGTTGCCCGACTACCCGAGATCTAGCTCCGGCGTGATGCTGCATATAACAATACCTGAGCGTCCGGCTAGGTATGTAAGAAACGTCTTGGATTTCCATTTAGCGCTTCCCGATAATAACTTTGTTGTCGTTGTTGGATGAACAGACCTGTGTGTAGGATATTCCTTTGGTATTGAATATTCAAAACGTTTCATCAGGTCTATCTGTTCAAGGCGCACTCATGAAACTTCACACTCCTCTTCTCTTGGCTACGGCCGCCAACCTCGCCCAGTCCGCAGCCCTCGGCCCCCGAAGCGAGATCAAGAAACACTACCGCGAGGGTCCAGCCTTTGCTAAGCTATACGCCGCCGCGCCTCTCGGCACTGAAATCGTCCCAGCGGCATGGAAAGTCACCTGCGACAGCGCCCAGGCCGGCCATGAGTGTGTCCAGGCTATTGACGGAAACAACGGCTCTTACTGGCACACGGCCTTTGATGGCTCCAATCTACCGCACGAGATCGTCGTTGACATGGGGCTCGTGAAGAATGTGAATGGTATGTCCGCACTGCCACGCCAGGATGGGAACAATCATGGGTGGATCGCCGCACATGAGGTCGCCGTCAGTACAGACAACAAGAACTGGGAAGTCGTCGCCTCGGGAACATGGAATGGCGGAGACGAAACTCTCAAGTTTGCCAACTTTGAGACGAGATCGGCTCGCTATGTGCGTCTGCGGGCCACGAGCGAGGCCACCGGTCAGCAGTTTACAAGTTTGGCCGAACTGAAGGTGTACGAGGCAAAGGCTGGCGCGACGGCGTATACTCGCAACGGCAAATGGGGACCGACCATCAACTTTCCTACTGTGCCTGTCGCGGCGGTCGTGGATCCCTTGTCTGGTAAGGTCCTCGTCTGGTCCTCGTATACTTACGACAACTTCATGGGCACCACGCGGGACCGTGTCTTCACCTCGCTCTGGGATCCGGCCACCAACGTCGTGACGCCGAAGCTGGTCGACAACACTGACCACGACATGTTCTGCCCGGGCATCTCCATCGACGGCGCGGGCAAGATGGTTGTCACGGGCGGCAACTCGGCATCCAAGACGACTTTCTATGACTTTGGCAGCCAGAGCTGGACGGCCGGCCCGGAGATGAACGTCCCGAGAGGATACCAGGCTTCGACTTCGCTGTCCGATGGCCGTGTCTTCACCATTGGCGGATGCTGGTCCGGCGGCTGGTCCAAGAAGAACGGCGAGGTGTACGATCCCAAGACGAACAAGTGGAACATGCTCAACGGCGCGCTCGTCAAGCCCATGCTCACAAACGACAAGCAGGGCATCTACCGCGCCGACAACCACGCCTGGCTGTTCGCGTGGAAGAACGCCAGCGTCTTCCAGGCCGGGCCCAGCACCGCCATGAACTGGTACAGTACTACTGGCGACGGAGGCGTCTCCCCCGCCGGCCAGCGCCGCACCACCGCCGGCGGCATCGACCCGGATTCCATGGACGGAGACGCCACCATGTTCGATGCCGTCCTCGGCAAGATCCTCACCGTTGGCGGCTCGCCTTCCTACCAGGACAGCGAAGCCACCTCCCACGCTCACATCATCACAATCGGCGACGTCGGCACCCAGGCCCAGGTCCAACCCGCCGGCAAAGGCAACATGGCCAGTCGCCGCGCCTTCCATTCCTCCGTGGTGCTTCCCAACGGCCAAGTCTTCATCACGGGCGGCCAGAGCTACGCTGTGCCCTTCTCAGACGACACCCCGCAACTCACTCCCGAGATGTACGACCCAGCCACCGATTCTTTCTCCAACCAGCAGCCCAACTCCATTATTCGCGTCTACCACAGCGTGGCTCTGCTCCTCCAAGACGGCCGTATCTTCAGTGCCGGAGGCGGCCTCTGCGGGGACTGCAAAACCAATCACTTTGACGGACAGGTCTTCACGCCGGAGTATCTCCTTACAAAGGATGGCGAGCTTGCTCCCCGGCCGACTATCCGCTCTGCTGTCCAAACTGATCGCCGGATTGCGATTCTTACGGATTCTCCTGTCAAGACTGCTTCGCTGGTCCGGTATGGTACTGCGACGCATACTGTCAATACGGACCAGAGGCGCGTGCCGCTTGATTTGAAGGATTTGGGCAATAATAAGTATTCCGTGGACGTGCCCTCTGAGCCGGGCATTGTGTTGCCGGGGTATTATATGTTGTTTGTTATGAATGAGAATGGTGTGCCTAGCGTTGCGAAGACGGTTCAGTTTTTGATTTAATCGTTTTCTTTTTTGCTTTTTGCTTCTTCTTCTTCTTCCTTTCTTCTTTTGGTCAGACGTACTCTGGGGAGGTGTAGGCGTTGTTTCCGTTCATCCCTTGTTTATTCGCATTTTCTTTTGGAGGATGTTTTGAAGGTGTTTCGATATTCTTTTCGTGGAGGGGCAGAGGGACCAGGGGCGTATAACGACTCGTTTGGGTGGTGCATTGGCAGCTGCTTCAGTTGATCTTTTGTGCTTGCGTCGAGGCCTTTTTTTTGCCTGGATTTCTTTTCATTTCTATCTTCTTTCTTTAATGCCTACACTTACATATGTTATGGGTGGGATTTTGTTATGCCTTTATTCTCGGGTGTTAGTTTCATGAGGTGTTGTGTTTACGGGGCCACGAGGCTTGTTGATGCATGGACGACGGAACGGGGACTGATACGTTACCGCTTATGGGTTATGTAGGAACGTCCTTTACGGTGCCTTGTGTGTGCACTGCGATGCACGATGTTGCTGGCTGCGATGGGAGGGCTTCTTTTGAATTGGGCGAGTCGACACGTCTTTACGATGTCGAAGATGCATATGTACATACAAAGCTTCGCTTCGGCTGCTTCGCATTGTCTTGGTCGTTTTGTTCACATCATTGAGGGACTAGCCCGCTTGGTAGATTAGATGTCTTAGACGGCATGAACTGTTCATTCGTTCAACTTATTACATTCATTCAACTCTTCACTGTAGCGTCAATTGGTGCACGGAGATTTCAAACGAGAACCTGTTGTTCGTCATCAGGCCCAGTTTACGCGAATTGTCGCGGCGTTGGGACTTCACTATCATTGCTTTTGCGAAAGGGTCCCAACTGCGTAGGCTGCCTCATCAATCAATCAAAACTTGGTTCTTGGTGGAATATCTGGTTGTCAAATCTGGCAGACTGGCTGGCATACTACATATGTACAATGCGGCAACTTGCAAGAAACCAGTAAGAACCGTAGCTGAGGTCTCACGTGTGAGTCAATCACTCGCAAGTCTTTCAGAAATGATCTAAATTAATATCTGCACATTGAACGGCGTCTGAGAACAAGAGCTGCTGCCGGATCTTGTAAAAAAGGGGAGGAACTTATTAGGAACGATAAGGGGCGTCGGCTACGGCCCACCATTAGACACGCTCCATCAAATTACCAATCCCGCCAAACTAGGTGGGCCGTAGTCGGCCCCTTGACGCCAGTGCGCCACACGACCCCTGCACCTGCAGGCTGCGGGGTGAGGCCGATAAGATAACAGCCAATCGACAGCTTATCCAAATTTCTGGCCTGAGCTGTGACTCAAACGCAAGACCTCTTCTTCCAGTCGATCGAATTCCCCTTTCGCAACACACCATCAGCTCATCAACATACAAGGTGCTCTGAAAAAATGGCGACGATTCACATTGACGAGGACATTGGCAAGGATGAGCCTACCCAGACAGGAACCGAAGCCTCGCCCTACAAGACTCTGCAGTTCGCTTATCTCCAACACCCTGCAGAAGCCCAATACCTGACTCGAAAATCCGCGAGCGCCGACGATGAAGCTGCCAAAGAATGGAAGCCTGCTGCCAAGTCAGCCATGAAGAAGGCTGTGAACTACTACGAACAGCAAAAGAAGAAGGCCTCCCGCGAGCAAGAACTCGCTATTCGTCGCAAGGGCGAGGAGGAGGAGCGCAACAAGGTCTTGGAGGAAGCCAAGAAGATTGTGCTAGAGGAGGACGCCAGTCTTCTCAAGCCCGTTACGATCAAGCTCGACGAGGCCGGCGATCACATCAAGCTTCGAAAGACGGACGATGCCGATAGCACGGGAACGCGTGTTCGCGTCCTAGGCCGCGTCCACCGCGAGCGAAAACAAAAGGACGTGCTGTTCGTGACATTGAGAGATGGATATGGCTTTATGCAGGTGGTCATCTCGGGCAAGCTTGCAAAGACGTACGAAGCTCTCACCTTGACTCGTGAGACGTCCATGGAGATTTTCGGCGAGATGCGCGAGGTTCCTGCTGGCGCTCGTGCGCCTCTCAACCGCGAGCTGCACGCAGACTTTTACAAAATACCCAAGCACTGGAGGGCTGCTGGTGGAGACGATGCCATCACGAACAGAGTGCAGGCATCTGCAGAGCACGCCACCTTGCTTGATCTGCGACACCTGACACTCCGTGGCGAGAATGCCTCCTCTGTCCTCCTAGTGCGTGACGCGCTTGAATATGCATTCAACCAGGCCTACCACGAAGCCCGTATTCGAAAGGTCAGCCCTCCCGCTTTGGTGCAGACGCAGGTCGAGGGAGGAGCCACACTTTTCAAATTCGACTACTACGGCGCTGATGCCTTCCTAACGCAATCGTCGCAACTTTACTTGGAGACCTGCTTGCCATCCATGGGCAGCGTCTACTGTATCGAAAAGTCATTCCGCGCTGAAAAGTCCCTGACGCGACGACACTTGTCAGAGTTTACACACATTGAGGCTGAGCTGGACTTCATCGACTTTAGCGATCTGCTCAACCATCTCGAGTTTCTGATCTGTCGCGTCCTTGAACTTACCATGGCGGACCCCATCATTGCGGGATATATCAAGAACCTCAACCCCGAGTTCCAGGTCCCCGAGCGGCCATTCATGCGCATGAAGTACTCGGACGCCATTCAATGGCTTATTGACCACGAGATCCCCAACGAAGAAGGCGAACCTCACAGTTTCGGTGACGATATTGCCGAGGCTGCGGAGCGAAGAATGACGGACATCATCAACAGGCCCATCTTCTTGACTCACTTCCCCGCCCACATCAAGGCCTTTTACATGAAGAAGGACCCTGAAGATAGCAGAGTCACGGAGAGCGTAGATTGCCTTATGCCTGGTGTTGGTGAGATTGTTGGAGGGTCCATGAGAATCGACGAATACGAGGAGCTGCTTGCCGCGTGTAAGCGTGAGGGTCTTGATCCCGAGGCATACTACTGGTACTTTGACCAGCGCAAGTAAGTAAAGCAGTCTTGTGATTTTACTTTTAGTCAGCTTTTCACAACATGGGCTTATTGAACTAACTTGACTTTTCCTCCACGACAGATATGGTAGCTCGCCCCATGGCGGGTACGGTATCGGCCTCGAGCGTCTTCTGGCTTGGCTTTGCAAGCAACACACTGTGAGAGATTGTTGCTTGTATCCCCGCTACATGGGTCGCTGCAAGCCATGATGTGCGTGTAGCGCACATTTCTCTCCGTCATTATTGATGATGGATGTCCAAGGTAGCGCGTTAGGGCGCAGTCTTACGATTATCATGATGAGGGACTCGGGTCAAGTGGCTCTGTTACCATACATCGAGCAGATAGACAACGGTGGTCTTCTTGACCTTTGATTAGACGATTTAGACAATCCATGAAATGCTGGGCTTTCGTTGCATCGAAACTTTCTGGCGGATTCTCTATGCTTGTACTGGAGCGTACTTTTGTTTCCTTGTGCCGTGAACTGGCGCTGTAAATGCTTGCCGAACGACCATTCAGGACAACAAGCTGGTATTTTAGCATGGAAGCTATAGACCAGAATGAGTGACTCACTAGTAAGCGTGGGTTGATACGAGATTTCCAGGTTGACCTACGCCTTCACATCAATTCACAGACTCGAAGCAACGAGAGGCGCATGCACGACAACTTCAGGCGTACCGAACGGCGAAAACTATGACTGGATACATACGAGCCAACAATATACATAGCCGAATGGTGCTCGTTATTGGCATTACCTTCCCCGGCGTATCCATTTCCCAACTAAGCCCGCAAGTCTCACCTCTCACAGTGGCACCGATTTCACTGTAGATACAGCTACAAAGTAAAGATACACTATGCAGCTAAAAGCTTCACTTTTGCTACTCAAAACACTTTGGTGTTGGTTACATCCACGAGCCTCTCCAGTGTCTCCACGGACCATCGTCCACGGTCCCAAGACTCGCTAGTTTTAGTTTACGGTCTCACGTCTTAGAAGAACGGGTGACGCGAATTGCAGCCCGCGGGCTGGTCTGCGTCAACTACTCCAAACTTGTTGCTGAGCGGTAGCGCTATTAAACTCAGCTGCTTTGGAATGGTTGATTCGCGTCGTCGGAAGAACAGTTGTGTAAGTCTAATGCCCGGTGACTGACTACCTACCTAGGCTGCAATTCTAGCAGAGGAAGCGCAGTTCTCGCCAACAAGTACAATTCATCACAGGATTCCCGGGTCTTGGTCTTGGTCTTGCAGCGGTGAAAGAAGGATGTCACGTCCCGCCTGAGGATAAGTCTATTCGGGACGGTCTGGAAAACTTACACTAGCTGATGAACAGTGGTTGTCACCGTTGTCTGCTGTGCTGTGCTGTGTACGTGTTGAGGAATCGCGGGATGGTGTGCAGTGCAGTGCAGTGCGCTTGTACGGAGTAGGTACGCGTCTTGATAATCCGACGAGATCTGCGAAAGGGCTGTGTGTAAATGGAGTGCAACGCATCTACGTATGTACTACAAGGTATTTTAGCAGAGAGGAAAAGGACAGTATCTGGGCAGATTTTGTATGACGTTCGTGATTCAATTGTCGGTGATTTGATGGAGTGACGGGCATTGCGCAGAATACGTAAATTTGAGCAAGCTAATATGGCTTGTGGGCCATCTTTCGGATGAGGTCTTTTAATGTAAGTAACCACTCATCACGATACAGGTCCCGGAAAGCCCTATCAAGCCGCGTTTGACAATTATGGCTGGGTGATGACTTGGCGGGTATTCTGGAATCTGTCGGTTCGGCCGCAGCTCTCTTGACGTAAGGACGGTGGCATGCCGCATTGGCAATGAGAAATTACGATGCCACGCGTTCATTACTTAAATCGAATTGCAGTGGATAGGTAGCACATAGCCGGCACCCAGGAATACTTTTCAGGTCTCATTTGAGCAAAAAGCTCGTTTTGAGACTGTGATGATGGCTTCGACCAGAGCAGCAAAATACCTATCTTTGATCTATACAATGACGAGCGCGTGTTCTAGAATCCGAGTTTCATTTTATAATTTCAGTCAGGCTGTTGTCTTTCCCCGCAGAGGGGGCGATACGTTCAAATACGAAGTATGATGGTTAGGATTACATGTAGATGCAAGTCAACTGTGGATTGCAATAAGGGGCCTCGTCGGCTCTGGTTGATGCTCGCATGTGTGGCCATGGGCTCTTCACTCGCCACTGCCAGCCTCCAGATCGCCAGTGTCTGATCAGTGATTACTCCGTAGTGATGATTGAGATGATTGAAAGCCTTATTAATAAAGGTGGAAAGCACATTCCCAAAGAGGTGAAGGCCAAGATTAGCGCGGCAGGCACAGTTGGGAACTTGGGAATCGGGATTGGCGTGGCATCAGCATACCAGCAGCGAACGATGGCAGCCAACCAGATCAGACGTCCTAGTGCCACGGGTAGTTTGAGTCAGGGGTGCATTGTTACTCAGATGGTAATGTAGGTGTAGGTACATACTACATACATACATACATAACTTGTGACGCAGTCACTCCACGCGCAAGCAAAACGATTTTTAACATCAGATGCCAAGAGGCAAGTTCCTTGCGCTTGGGCGGGAGCGTCGGCGATGACACCGAGCTAGCCAAAAAAAAATACCCGAATCATGGGAGAATGAAGTCTGCCGTCATAGCGGCGAGCAGAAATGCATGATTCGATTGCTTTCCTCTTGCTGCGAGTGCTGCTGCTACGTAGCATGTACTACGTATTCTTCCACCGCTTGTACGGAGTACGAATCGCTTACAAGCTATGTCGTACTCTGTACACGGACCACGGGATGTGAAGTTCCAAACTTCCAAGTTCCAACACGTGTGCATCCTGGTCAAGACCCGAGAGGCAAGAGAAGCACACTAGCAAGAACGGTCCAGACCAGAAGGTACCGACCAGGACTGGAAGCCCGAATCCTGACTCCTGAGCCATTAAAACTTTTTTTTTTTAAACACTTGCGTTCATCGGCATCCTACAAATCAAAGAAATGACTGGGCGCCAGGCGGAAAAATCGGTCAAGCTTTGAGGATGTCCGGGCTGCAGACTCCACTGGACCTGCTTTCCGGCCGGGTGGGGCGTTGCCAATCGGTTCTACGGCAAAGCGTCGACTGGGATGAGTATGGAAGCGCCGGGGCCCTGTGGCCGCTTTGTGCATTCGGCGGACTCCGCACTCCAGTCTTGTTCGGTACGTACCACTGACACTGACCAGACGTCCACAACTCCACGACTCCACGAACTCCACGAACTCCATGAAGCTAGCTATCGTGCTGGCCGCTTTCTGGCTGAAACGAGCTCCCATCCATCGCAGAGAGCGGTTTGACGCCTGCGTTCTTTTCTGCTCTCCTTGAATTACGCAGTAGGTACAGCCTGAGTCCATGACTATCATCGTGGTTTTACCACCTCTGTCCCAAAGAGGACCAGCCAGTCATGGAACTGTCAGCCTGTACCACCGGGCCACCCCCTGCCTCGACATGGTTGGCCGGAAAACAAGTCGAGGTGAGCGAGCTTATCGCAGGCTCGCAGCCCTCTCATCAGCTAGATGCCCTTCTCTTATTTGAAAGCTCTGACGGACTCCCTGCTTCGTAAACTTTGTCTCGTCCATGTGCTTGGCTCTCTCGGTTGCATGCTATATGTCAACGACGTAGCATCGCATCTCAAGCCTCGACACCGGCTTTGCGTTCCGTGAAAGCACTTTTCTATTATTGGATATTGCGTGTCCTGCTGCAATTCCTCAAGCCGTCAACACCGCCGTCACAGCAGTGACGCTTGACAGTCACGGCCTGGCCAACCAGCCAAGCAGACAACTACCAACCAGTCAAGTAAGTAGTCTACCAGTTGCAACCTGCCAAGCAAACAGTGAACCAACCAGTCAACTATTAGGTAGCCAGAAACCCATCTTCGATCAACAATGGTCGAGGACTCAACCGGCCCTGCCGCCGGTGCCGGTGCCGGTGCCGTCGACCAGGACGCAGACCGAGATCTCCGCATCGCCTTTGACGATGCCACGCACCCAAGAGGCAGAACCGCCGAGCAGAACCGTCGCCGGGACTCTCGCTCCTTGTCCCGCCGCCGCTCGGCCAGCAGAGAGGCCATCGCCACAGGACCCTACTCTGGCATCCCGATCCAGTATCGGACTCTGTCTATCCAGGTTGCCGAGTCCCGCCGTGTAGAAGCAGACGTATCCGCCGACCTCAAATCCAGCAAGAAAGGCGACGAGGACTACTTCTCCAACTTGACCTTTCACCAGCTCCCCACCGATCAACTGTGCCAGCAACTCAACGTTTCCAAAGATGAAGGCCTTTCGGAGAGTTCAGCGGCGAATCGTCTCCAGCGGGATGGCCGAAATGCGCTGCCCAAGCCCAAGACGAACTACATCAAGAAGATCTTGACGTACCTGTTTGGTGGCTTCTGCTCCATTCTCTGGGTCGGTGTGATTGTGTTCTTCATCTGCTGGAAGCCGCTCAGTGATCCTCCTTCTCCGACGAACCTCGCCCTTGCTATCCTCGTCATCATCGTTATTCTTCTCCAGGCTGGCTTTTCGGCGTTTCAGGACTGGTCTACGCAGAGGACTATGAAGTCTATTACGGATTTGTTGCCGTCGGAAGCGCTCGTCATGAGAGATGGCCAGTTGAAGAAGATCCAGGCGAGCGAATTGGTCAGCGGTGATGTTGTGCACTTGCAAATTGGTAACAAAGTCCCGGCGGATCTGCGTCTGATCAGCCATTCTGGCGATATTCGCTTCGACCGAGCTATTCTGACGGGCGAGGCGGATGAGATTGAAGGCGTCATTGATGGTACTGATGACAATTTTCTCGAGTCGCGCAATATTGCTCTCATGGGGACGCTGGTTGTCAATGGCAGTGGTGTCGGTGTTGTCATTCTCACGGGTCCTCGGTCTGTCATGGGTCGTATTGCCAAGGCGACGGCTGCGACGGAAGAGCGCGCGACTTTGATTCAGAAAGAGATTTGGCGCTTCGTCTACATCATCGTGGCGCTTACTATCTGTTTGGCGCTCTTGATTCTCTTTACTTGGATTGGGTGGCTGCGACGCGACCACTTTGCGTTCATGAACGTCGTGGCTATGCTGAACAACGTCATGAGCTGTGTGGTGGCCTTTATTCCTGAGGGAATGCCCGTTGCTGTTGCGCTGACGCTCATGTTGGTGGCCAAGAAGATGAAGGCTGTTGATATTTTGCCCAAGGGACTGTCCACCGTTGAGACGCTTGGCTGTGTCAACGTCATTTGCTCCGACAAGACGGGCACTCTGACGCAGAACAGGATGCACGTCCATTCTGCGTCCTTTATCGACGGCCCTATTGAAGTTGCCGATTTCAACAAGCAGGCGACCGATGAGAAGCCACATGCTAATATCCAGAAGCTCCTCGACGCAGCATCAAGCTGCAACGACGCAACTTTCGACCCTACTACCATGAGCATGCCCATCGATGGTCGCGTCGTGCAAGGAAACGCCACGGATGCCGCTGTTCTTCGCTTCGCTGCCGGTGCCAAGGGCAATGACTTTGGAACTGCCATCGTCCCTCGGGTCTTTCAAATCGCGTTCAACTCGAAGAATAAGTGGATGCTTACTGTTCACCGCAAGTCAACCGGCGAGAAAGAGGACACTTCAAATGAATACCAAGTCTTTGTCAAGGGCGCTCCGGATGTGTTGCTTCCCACCTGCACCAAGTACTGGTCCCAAAAGACCAACTCTGTTCAAGTGATGGATGAGGCCGCGCGAGCCGCATTCAAGGCTTACCAAGACACACTTTCCAGAAACGCCGAACGAGTCATTGTCCTGTGCGAGAAGACACACATTGCCACCACTGCCATGGGCACCAACGCTTTCAGCGACGAGATTGCCATCAACGCAACCGAGGACCTGACCATCGTCGGTATCCTGGGCATCATCGACCCTGCGCGCCCAGAAACCGCACACACCGTTTCAGAGTGTCGCCGCGCCGGCGCCCGTTTCTTCATGGTTACTGGTGATTACGGACTCACTGCCGCTGCCATCGCCCGCAACACAGGCATCTTCAGCAGCGAATCCGACCCCGATACCATTGCCACCGTCAAGGCTGCCCCCGAGACATTCGCCAAGGACCTTGCCGAAGCACGCAGAAAAGGCGAGCGATCCAGTCTACTGCTAGAGGGCCACAGCCTCTCCAGCCTGATGCAACCAGACTGGGACATTGTGTGCGAATACGACGAAATTGTGTTCGCCCGCACCACGCCCGAACAAAAACTGCGCATCGTGGAAGAACTCCGCAAGCGTGACAACGTCGTCGCCGTCACGGGAGATGGTGTCAATGATGCGCCTGCCCTACGAGCCGCGGATGTAGGCGTCGCCATCGTCACGGGAAGTGACGTGGCCATTGAAGCCGCCGACTTGGTTCTCCTCGACAAATTCGATTCCATCATCGAGGCCATCCGCTGGGGTCGTCTCGTTTTCCAGAACCTACAGAAAGTTATTGCGTACCTCCTCCCCGCGGGGTCGTGGTCCGAAATCTGGCCCGTCCTCGTTAACGTCTTCTTTGGTGTACCCCTCCCTCTGAGCTCGTTCCTCATGATCATCATCTGTGTCTTTACCGACTTGTTTCTTTCTCTGTCGCTCATCATGGAGAAGGAGGAGTTTGATCTGTTGTCGCTGCCGCCGCGGAATCATAAACGCGACCATCTTATCAACACCAAGATCTACATTCAGGCGTATCTCTTTACTGGGACCATGGAGACGTGTACTGCCCATGCTATGTTTTTCTTGTACTACTGGCAGGCGGCGGGTATTCCGATCAGGGACCTCTTCTTTGCGTTTGAGAAGTACTCGGATGGGTTCCATGGGTATACGCAGGATGAACTTACGCACTTCAATTCGGTTGCGCAGAGCGTTTATTTTGTCACGCTTGTGATTCTGCAGTGGGGGAATATTCTCGCTGTTCGAAATCGCAGGTTGAGTATCGTGCAGGCTGATCCGTTTACTAGCAAGAGACGCAACCCGTGGCTTGTTTTGGGTATGCTCATTTCGCTGTTGATTGCGATTTTTGTGACGGAAGTACCGGGCATCCAGAGTTTGTTTGGCACGGCGAGCGTTCCTATACGATTCTGGTTCATTCCTGTGCCGTTGGCGCTTGGAATTCTGTGTATGGATGAGGTGAGGAAGTTGATTGTTAGGCTGTTTCCTAACGGTCCTGTGGCTAAGATCGCGTGGTAAAATTGAGAGTTGGGTGTCTATTTGAAAGGAGAAGCCTTGGATATGGGGCAGAGCGGCTGTATGTATATATGACGCATGAACAAGCATTTACACTGGGGTCTGTATGTATTTCGATGTTTAGGAAAAAAAGTACTCAAGAAGGACTAATGAGAGCAATGTAATAAAATAATCAAAATGAAGAGACTGGTGTGTTGCCCAAAGTCATACACAGGTGTTACTTCCAAGGCTGCATAATGCATTCCGAGTGGAAATGTGAAATTGTGAATGCCGTGCCTTGGCGGCCTAGTGACGTCCGCTTCGTTGTGCGCATCATCAGCCAACCAGCAAAGATGTAGCAGTGCACGAAGATGCCATCAAGTCCGCCAAATGCACATTCATTTCATATTCTGCAGCAAATACTTGACTCCCGCAAAAGCCTCCTCTCCCGCAGGCAGAATTTGCTCCGGCGGCAAAATGAAGCCGTACTCGCCCGTGTCTCTCAGCTCCGACGTGAACGTGTACTCTCCCTGGACTACATCCGCCACATAGTCGACACTGCTACCGCTTGCTTGGTATATTGTCGAGCAGATTGGCCCGTATCGGAACTCGACATTGTGGACTGCGTAGATGGCGTCCACGGCGCCCTTGGCCAGGGACTGTAGTGCGTCATCGTTGGGGGCCCTGGCGGTACAGGAGTATCCGTAAGCTGGAGGGACACAAGACGATGCCAGGTTAGTTTGGGTTCTTTGCATGCGTGCTCAAACAGAACGAATAAAGGTGCCGAGGAGGCATAACGGAAGAAAACAAGAGACGAGATTGGTGATGTTGGGGGGGTAAACCGTAATGGCACTCACGAGTCATAAATAACTGCGAGTACGAGTGGAAGTCAATGTATAGCTTCAAACCCTGCTCAGCCTTGACCTTGCGAAGAAACTCTGAGAGTGCCTTTGTTTCCGGTGCATCACCGGCGGCCTTTCCCTTGAAGTCCTCGGCACAGGGGTTTTTAGAGGCACCACCTTCCACGTCCCACTTGTAGGGCCAGTTGCGATTGATGTCGTGGCCGAGACAGTTGCTGCCGTCAGTTGATTGTCTGTTTTTGCGCCACATTCTGTCGTTGGTTTGTGTGTATTTGAAGCCTTTTGTAGATGTAAGTCTTACGTTAGCAAAGCCGATTTCTCCCTGTTTCGTTTGATATGAGCCCGTGAATGGTGCATTTTATTGAACATTGTCGCTCTCTTGCTTGACCGTCTTTCACACGCGCCTAGAAGCCATCGAAGATCAGGTGGTGTAAAGACTCACCATCCACATTGACAATAGGAAACATGTAAAAGTCATATTTGTCCACGAATGAGGTAATTTCCGCATCAGAGTCGTACTTGGAGATGAGTTCGTGCGTCATGTACTCGACGACCTAAAGCCAAGGTAAGTAAGTATATGCGCAGCTGGTACGAGAATGACGGAACATCATATCTTATGCCTCAGTTCTCATCATACCATAGAAGCAATCCACTCTCGGGCGTGCACCGTCCCGTGGAAGACCACTGCGGGCTTCTTCTCCCCTGAGCTACTCGCACGGCCAAAGATGTGCAGCCCTGAAATGGGCTCACCCTGCAGGCTTTTCCCAGATGTGACAATCTTGGCATTTTGGGAGTATTGGCTCGCGAGGTCGTTGAGCCACTGCAAATGGTCATTGTAGGGATGATATGAGTCGAACCAGGAGCTGTTCGCAGAACCAGCTGATGTTGTTGGGCAAGATTGTTAGTCTCGAAGACCTTGGGAGAATCGTTGAATACCAGAAGTGGTATTAGTAAGGGGAAATGGGTAATCATGGGTTGAGCACGAAAGACATGAATCATGAAATCCAACATGGCGGCCATTGCCGTGTGATCGGGAAAAGCAAGGCCGGGTTTCTGCCATTCGTTGCGCTGCGAGATATGATGTTGCGCTCGACTTACCAGCGTAATCATGAAACCTGGACTCATTTCTGATTGATTTCCCTAGATCTTCGTGCATGGTGATAATCTTGCGATGCTCCATTGCCTTGTTGAAGGCTCTGAGCTGGTCCGCCGGCACTTGCATATCCGCAAAGGCACCCTTCTTCGACGGCGGCTGCCAAACCACTAGACCGAGCTTGTCAACAAGACTTTGTATGAGCAGACCATCGTCTTCGTCTGTTACAGGTATTCGAAACACCTTTTGGCCATGGTAGGATGGTTTCGATGTGGCCGCGTCGAGGGCAGACGCCGTGATGGCCACCAGCGCTGCTGCCGCGAGAAAAAGGGATTTCATGACGAGGCTGTCAATATCGCGCGATAACCGATTTTCTATTCCAATCTAATGAAATAGAGCGCCGGAATTCTATTCTCGAAATCGAAAAAAAGGGAGCGAGTATCCGTGTATGTAAACCTACTGGCACATGATATGGAACTCGGCAATATGACACTCTTGCCACCCCCAAACCGATATCCTCGGCCCTTTCATTCTTGATACTGGTTTCCAAATTTTCCTTTTCATGTTTCTCTTGCCTAACGCTACACACAGAGCAACACGCGCACCCAACGGTCCCAACCTTCCCTTGAGCCGGAGCTAAACTTCCAGATCAGGCAGGCGATCAGACGACTCCACCCTTGTGTCACGCGGATTTGCATTGCAGCACAAATGAGATCAGAGGGAGTTGCTTCAGACGAATAGACCCCTAGAGTACCTAAGAGTATGTTTGATGGTTCGTTAGCACGTATTTGTATACAGTCGATAGTGCAGGCAGCATCCCCTGTTACGTCGTTGAGCATTAAAAATGGAATCAATGTACAAGAGGGAACAGCGTTACCGCTTACACGACCGACACAGCCAAACACAATTGAAAATACGTTGGTGCGCGGGAAGTCCAGTGCGATTGATGAAAGATCGGAACTGCCGTTGCTTGCGACGCACAATGGCAATTTTCGGCGAGCGAAGGCGTACAGCGCATGGC
The DNA here is from genome assembly GCA_018360175.1 of Claviceps arundinis. Taxonomy (NCBI): domain Eukaryota; kingdom Fungi; phylum Ascomycota; class Sordariomycetes; order Hypocreales; family Clavicipitaceae; genus Claviceps; species Claviceps arundinis. Next base: position 46,059 of record SRPS01000204.1, read on the forward strand.
AAACAAGTCAGCCGGGCCACGGCCGAGAAGAAACGCGACAGTGGGGACACGCGTAAATTTAGCGAAGGCCCCCTGAACTTTGAAGGCGTAGGCGCTGGTACTCTCCTGGGCAGTCTATGACTCTGTTGAACTTGCCAGTCAATGTCAGTCAGTCAGTGCATGCACAGTTGTCACTATGTAAATACCTCAGAGAGTGCACCGATCACTTGCAACGCGGTCAGTCAGTCAGACGACAAGTCGGCGGCGACAGGTGAGACAATGCCCGCTGACGACATTGCAACTCCGACAACACGTCCAGAGGTATGTACTTTAGATGTGAATCACAGCAGAAGAGATGCGGGTGCAAAGTATATATACCAAGAATCGGATCTATACATTATACGATTATATCCATACAGCATCAGTATTACAAATTAAATATGCTCAACCTTGCAACAACGACCCCATATCTCGCTATCCTACCCGCCTATGCTATGAAGCTCATTTCTCCTTCACCGGAGCACTATTGTTTCGACGATAGCCCAGATCCATAGACTTAGTATTCCACTCCTTGTAGCCCGTCGTGATATCCTCCAAGCTCTTCCCTGCCCGCAAATCCGCCAAACAAGTCTTTGCCCTCTCCACACTGAGAAACAAAAACGCCACATCCAGCGTCATCTTGTCAATCTGCCCCGCCAGTCCCCTCTTGTGCTCCTCATCAGCTATCGCCCGCGTGAGGTCCTGCAGGGCTTTCCATCCCGAGAGCACCTCCTCCTGCAGTGCAGCCGCAGCAGCCGCGTCCATGTCCTGGACTTGGCTTTCCCCAAGAGCCATTCTCGCGCGGCGGATAAAGCTCTGTGGACTGTGTCGTCGGTGCATCTGCTTCACGACGCCCTGCATGCTGAAGCCAATGGGGCCGACAATCGCGGAGACGGGCTTCAGAACTAGCCCTGCGATACCCATGCCCGCGCCCTTGAGGAGGCCTATTGCACCTTCGTTCCTGGCGCCTCGTAGGGGGAGGTAAACGAGACCGGTCACAGCGTCGTAGATGCCGTATACGAATTCGCGACGGGAGGCGACTAGGCCGGAGCGTACGCCGCTGACTCGCGTCGGTCTCCGGACGGTGTCGTCGCCGTATAGTCTCGGTGCGTTGTGGAAGCCTTGCGCGAGGGCGACAAATATACTCGCCGGGGCTGTGGCGATGGCGAGAACGGTCTTGCCGACGCTCATGCTTAGGTCTCGCCCGTATTGGTCTGGCCCAGGAACTTCCGACGGCTGGCGCGTCAACTCCTGAGATCCCTTTTCATTTGACTGTTTCTTCTTTTTCTTGTCTTTGCTGGACTTCATCTTGTGTTTGATCCTCCGCTTGGCAGTCTTGCCGAGCCGATAAGGCGCGCTGCCGATGCCGCTAAAGATGTCGCGTACGGTGTTCTTGACGCTCTCGGCTACCGCTGTTACTGGTTCGCCTGGTCCGTCAAAGTCCGCCCACTCGGTGTGACGGATGAGTCGAAGATCCTTCCATGCCAGCTGCCCGCTGGTGACTAGCACCTGAGCCGCTCTCGCGCTGAGCTGGACGTGATTGCGTTTGACCTGCCACACGGCAACCTCTGAATTCAGAATCGCACAGCGCATACTGGGCGGGCCATATAACTTCAGATTCTCTTGGAACGTCGTCACGGTATTTTGGGCTCCGTCCCCGTCCTTCTCGATATCTTCCGCTATCTTGCCTGCCGCATCTTTAGCTTCTTCTGTCAGGAGGTATTTGATTCCTTCAGCCAACTTGTCCGACGTAAGATGTTTGTAGGGCACAGGCTCGGGCCCAGCACCGGATTTGCCCACCATGGTGCCCCAAAAGTATTGATCGCCAAAAAACGGGATAATCATACTGGGGAGACCACATTTCAGTCCGATGGCCGCCGTGCCGGCACCGCCGTGGTGAACGCAGGCTTTGACCCGGGGGAAGAGCCAATCATGGGGCGTGTTATCCAGCATAAACACATTCTCAGGCGCCTCGTCTCGACCAAAGCCTCCCCAGCCCCTGGATACCAATGCGCGCACGCCAGCCTTTTCGATCGCTTCAAATATCAGCTCAGTGAATCTATCAGCATCATCAACCACTATCGAACCAAAGCCAATGTAGATGGGCGGTTCTCCGGCCTCGAGAAAGTCGACCAATGCTTTGGGCGGCTTGAACGACGACGCCATGTCGAGAAACACAAACCCGGACACATCAATTTCTTCGCCCCAGTCTTCGGGTTTGGGAACAAGACCCGGGGACCAGAGATATGTGACAGGCACATGCATCCGGTAGTTGGCGCACGGAGCCCACAGGGTAGAGACTGGGTCTAAAGCAAGGGTTTGTACTCGAAAGTCGTTGATCAAATCGCCCAAGCCCTGCCAGGTCATCATTTCAACTAGAGGGTACGACATGAAGTTGGCATAGCCTTGATCGACATTGCTTTGTTTGATGCTTGCCAAGGGATGCGGGAACGCGTGAGTAGGGGTATAAGGAAAGGTGAAAACCAATTGAAGAGGAATGCCCAGAGCCTCGGCACAGTGAATATGAGCAAAGCTCGGCGGGTTGGCAATGATGACGTCTGCAATGAAGACATGGCGACCGTCCACGGTGGATGGCGGCTTCGATTGGTTCGTACGCTCATCCTCGTTGGCATGGATGCATGATCTCCAAAAGCCATCAAACATCTCAGCCATGACGTCTCGTCGTTTGCCAATCTCGCCGGCTTTCACAGTCTCCAGTGTGGGAATCATGCCCGGATTCTTCACCATGAACGCCATGAGCTCAGCAGGGTCGCCCCCCACAGAGAAGAACTCCAGACCAGAGTCCTTTTCGACCAGTTCCCGAAAGATAGGATGCGTGGCGATTCTGACGCGGTGCCCGAACTCGTCCTTCAAGTACTTTCCGATGCGCAGGAATGGCTGCACATCTCCTCTTGATCCCACAACCATGATGACGATATTGAGGCGAGGCTGAGGCGTGGAAATTCCGCGTCTCACCTTTGGCCCAGACGTCGGCAGTGGCTTGGGCCGCATGCTGTGAGCAACTGCGCCAAGGGCATTGGCGAGATACCCCGTGTGAGCCGTTTCGTGGACCGTAATTCGTAGCCGGCCATCGCTTCTTGTTCTTTCGGTGTTGGGGCGGTGTCTATGCTTCGTCTTTGATTTGTGTCCCTCCTTTTTTCTGTTCGGTTTTGCGCTCCGGGCGCTCCCACAATTCGACAGTTTTGACCTCACCTTGGTCGCGTCGCGGTCGCCGGCACCAGGTTCTATTTCCTGCTCGTCTGATGATGACGAATCTGTGTCATATCCGCCTCCTACCACGCCCATATTCCCGTCCAAGGGTATCCAAGCTCTGCTGGGAATCGACTCGGCGTGCTCTCGTCCGTCGTCGTAAGTCGCGGTTTGCCACCTCTCCAGCACCAACGGGCGTCGCAGCGATCCCTCATGGCTCGCGGTGGGGTCCGGCGCGGACTGCTTTCTCACGTTAGGACTGGTGGCAGACTGTGACGGGATGTCTAGTTTGCCAGGGAATTGCGAAGTTGAAGAGAGTGTCGCATCAGCGCCATCTCGCTGGGCTGGAGAATTTCCAGAGCTTGTTGGCGTCGCTTGGTCGTTGACTGAGGTCATCGTGGACCTCTACCCATCTGGATTTGACGATTGTCCAAGATACTACTGTTGGGACGGTAAGGTTTTGAGTATTTTGTTTCGCGTCAAATGCTGAAAAGACATACAGGATTAGCAGTCGCCTTCGAGGTCGAGCAGGAAGACACAAACATGGAGAGGAAGAGGCATGATGAAGAAAAAGTACCAACCTACAGACTCACAGAGAGCGAGTATGCGAATGCTTGCTGTCGGCAACGACTCAAGCCGAAAGCTCAACACGAGATCGGAAGCATCGGGGGTCGGTATTGCGCCAGTCTTGTTCCGTTTGCGTTGTAGAGGGCTGTCACAAGACAAGAGTCGATACTATACTATAGATATGGAGGGTTGGAGGTATAGCTCGACAAAGGGGGCGCTAATAACGGACTCACGGCAGTTGTACGGCTCATGATAAACTCCGCGCACCGACATCATGTCGTCGCGACAGGAAAATCTCAAGGCTGGTGACATCATGCGGCCGGCGTCCGAATTTCCGTGGAGTGTATATGCAGTACATGTGCACTTGTGTCTGCGGTACTTCACGTGCATGTCGGTATGTGTACAAGTACATGACTCTGACCGAGGTCTGCGGTACAGACTGTGTAGCGGGGTAAGTGCGGTACATGTGGTCTATGTCTAGGTACTTACCCTCGTACTTCGACTCAAGACCGTTAACTTTTAAGGGGATACCTAGGTACCCACATCATACATGCACCTCGTAAGAGTTGATCCACACACACATGGCGAGTTCGAGTCTTGACTCTTGCAAGTTGCAGCAAGTTGGCACTAAAGTGTGGCCAATACTGGCCATCGTCATGAATGATGACCTTCATGTTCGCACTTGATCCTTATTTTCATGGGCCAGTGGAACATCGTGTTATGAAACTACCTACGAGAAGTTTGCACAAGTGCGGCGCTGTGGAATAGACCGTGTGGACGACAAGCCTGCATGCGAATAAAACAAGAGCAGACGCTATACCAAGGTGACCAGATATTTGACTGATCAAGCTTCAGCCTTCTCCCATCGCAACTCTCTCCTGAGCCCCCTCCTCGCCTGCGCCGTATCGCAAAGCCTCTCATTTCCGCACTCACATGCCGCCTCCCTCCCCTCCTCCGCTTCCCGCAGCCAGCGAAAGGTGATGCTCCAGCGCTCGCCCCGCGGCCTCACCTGCCCATCAGGCAGCGTATCCGTCTTCCTCGCCCGTATGCCGTGCGTCCAATGCAGTCTGGACTGGCCGCTCATGCGAAGCATACTCCTCGCCGGCAAATCCAATTCAATTCGTGTGCCCGGCACGTCGCTGCCGCCGTCTCGAAACTGCATCAGCACAGGAGAGCCTAGTGAGAGCGAGTAGAGCTGGTCGTAGGCGCTGTGGGTGTCGACGTGCGGAGGGATGCCAGCCCCTGGCGGGTAGTGTTGCAGGCAGACCTGGTCCGGCGCGCGTGTCTCGCCTGGAGGGAAGAGAGGAACAAGCCAATCTGGGAAGGGCTTGAAGGCAATCTCGGTGTCTATGCCAAAGGTCTTGTAGCTAAATGTGTATCCGTAGTGAAGGGATCGTCGTCCTGGGAGTGAGGGCCATTCGAGCCTCGCAAAGATGTCGAGCAGTTGGCTCTCTGCTTCGGGGGTCAGGAAGTCCGTTTGCATGAATAGCCCGGACGGGTCAGTCTCGAGCTCTTGCATCTTTCCTCTTCTCGCCTCTTCTTTCTCTTGGGATTGGCGTTTGAAATTTATGCCGTGGCTGGCTGTGAACCTGCAGGACAAATTCAGTGTCCAAGTCCAATTGCGTCACGTGACCGTTCCTTCTACGTGTACCTAGCCCGATAGAGAGTCACGAGAGTCGACCTTGATAAATGGATTGAGAAGACAGGTTTTATCAGAGTTTGCGACAAAGTTGTGATCACGACATGAATTGCAAAGAGATTGAATTAGTTACAAGAATTACGGAACTTGCGGCTAGAAATTGCACAGCCTGACATCTTCAAAAAAACCAAAAAACTGCCGATATTCCCACAAATAATTTTCGAAGAGACGAACTGCGCGCCAGGTACGATTTCAGTCGGCGCCAGGTACGACCCACTTTTGACTCCACTTTTCTCTTCGAGCATGTACCTCATCAACTTACAGTGCAAGTCAGCAGGACCAAACAGTACGATGTTACGACTGCCTCAACACGAATGCACGGGCCCGGCCGAGCGTTGCCACGTAAATAGGTAGCTCAAGATTGGCGTTTCTCAGTTAATAAGTAAGATCAGACAAGCAAGAAAATTCATACATTTCCAATTCCAAAACCGTCAATAATGCACAAATTAATCGACTAGCCTCATCCCTGAGTGTTCGGGATAACTTTATCAAGCTCCCTGACGACAGTGAGGGCCTGCGACGCGGTTGCCCGGACCAAACGGCCCTCGAGCCCCCTCTGGACGCCTTCGCGCGGCCTC
>SRPS01000205.1:0-51839 GCA_018360175.1 Claviceps arundinis
ACATGAATACCCTGTCATTGTCGACCAGTACGGTGGGATCGATATTTTCGATATGGTTCCCGGGAGCAGGATAAGATTGCGAAACAATGGGACCGCGCGGGTGGTGGTCTACATATGGGCCCTCGATCTTGTCGGCTCGGGCTACCCCGATACCGAATGGGTCAGAGCTATTGGTTTTGGACTGCGAAACGGGAGAGTACAGATAGTATCCTCCGTCGGGCCCGAGCGCGATTTGCGAGGCACATGCAGCAGCAGTATCGGCCCATTGAAAGACAGTGTGAGGCGCAACAAAGTCTGGATACATCTTCCACTTGCCTCCCGCGGGATTTGGATCGTCGCTGGCTAGCAAGTGCCAGTGGTTGATGATGAAGTTGTTGTCATCTTTCGGCGCTGAATCATGTCCAGCTATGATGTACAAGGAGCCATTCACCACGATTGGGCCTGGATCAGCCGTGTAATAGGTGCCGTTCGAGAGGATGGGGTTTCCGTCAGAAACAAACGGGATCTGGCAGTCTACTAACTCGGCAGCAGGAAAATGTTGAACAAGCGTCCAAATGAGAGGCGCGTGACTGTCATCGTCTCTATCACCTCTCTGTGTGAGGTTCCGTGCGAGGAGAGTGAAGGGGCTGCAATAGCTGATAGTCATTTGTTGTTCATCGCTGTTATAAGTTATGTATACACAACTCCAATCGGCGCGGTCCGGTAGGAAGAAATCGCTCAGCCTGATTGGTTGAGTATTGTTTCCCGCGGGCATGGTAGGTAAATTACTACCTTAGGTACTCCGTAGAAGGATGAAACTACGACTCTAAGCGCCATGGAGGATTGGAGCGATATTATCCCTTCCTACACAGATCACCATGAAATTTAGAAGAACCAGAACAAACCCCATTCCGCAATACAGCGCCCACCTTCAATGACTACACAAATTATGTACATAATATACACAATCACGAAAGTTGGTACCGACAGCTTGGGTGATGGTTCAAAAAGTTTATTGTTGATTGGTGCGTGGTAAACAGAATCATCTATCTATTTCAGATGGCCCTTATTCAAGTCGTCGCATTATACACGTACTCTACCCATCCCAGTGCATATGTCATGCACAAACAATAAAGAAAGAAATTACGCCGATTCTGCCTACCGCTTCCGTGGAAGAACACTCTGAGTCCTTACAGGTTATGCGCAGACGTCTATTCCATTGTTTTACCTTTATTTTCCCCTTCTATCCAGCGAGTTCTATGGATAATAGTTCCTGTCGTCTTGAGTCCTGGTAGTATACAAAATGGATGCGTTCGCATAAGATAAGAGTACGCAGTGCAGAACGCAAGTGGCACATTCAAAAGGTCGGGACCGCGCTCGCTTCGTTGTCGCCCGACTCTGGACAACTTTGTAGTGTACAATTCGGCGCCTATCGCGTTTATGCAGGCGTGTTGAATAATCGGAGGATGCCCTCGTACATACCAAACATGATGACAGCACTCGGTACCGTTCGCATCAAGTGTGGTGTTAAGCCGCCGTAGAGTCCGATGAATCCTTCCTCCTTCCAGACGAGCTTGAAACATTGAACTAGCCCTGTGTATCGGTGACGACCGCCGTCTGCGGGTGCCTGCCGAAGACGAGTACGAGCGACCTGCGGCGCACATGCAGTTAGCCGCCATGCCATACCAATCTTTCTTGGCACGTATATAGATAGTGTGCTCTTCCTCTCTCTCCGCATGCAAATGATCGCCGACAGAGTGGTAGAAGCAACGGTTCACTTACCTCGTGAGGATACGCCAAAACAGCCGCGAGTAGCTTTGCGCCTCCCGCGGCAACCCCCTTTCCGGTCCAATCCACCGTGTGATCCCACCACGTCTTCTCCCTCCCGCTACGCTCAATACGCTCCTCTCGTCGGGCAAGCGATGCCTTGAATTGCTCGTACAGCATCCACTGCAGCGTCGACTCGGCCACCCCGAGATAGCTGGCACTCAACCCCTTGTATAAACCCCGTAGACCCTCGTCGCGGATAATCTGGCGCACGCAATCATAGCTGTTGCGATATTGTCGCTGCATGGCGCCACCGCTGCGCTCCGATACATTCTTGTCGAGCTGCAGCCGCGTCTTAATCATCCAGATGGGATTCGTTGCCGTTGATGTGGCCACTCCGGCAGCCACACCCGCCATCAGGTGCACCCAGGGCGCTTCCTGGCCACGGTTCCAGTACTCCGAAATGACGCGCTTGCCATTCCCGTAGACAAAGAAGTTGATGCTTCGGGCAGGGATAATGCCTATAAGATTAGGGCCAAGGCCCTTGAAAAGAGCCCTGGATCCCTCGTTTCGGTATACTGTGCCCAGAATGTCCAGCGTATCCCTCAGATGATACATTGCCGCCCTCGCTGGGTTCAGTCCTGCCGTGACTTGGCCCTTTGCTAGTCGCGCAGCGCGCAGCTGAGCTTGATAGATGTCGGATTGTAGCCTCGTCTTGAGCACATCGAGCGGCGCCGTGACTGTGGCTGCAGTCATACCTCCGACTCTGCCACGCAGTTGCTGTCAGCTATATCCCACGGAGGTCTGCCAGAATCGAAACGAAAACCATGTCAGGGGACGACGACGACGCACCCTCCAGCCAGCATGTGGACCCAGGACTTGGCAAAGGGTAATGCTTTGACTTTGCCGCCTGAACGGAGGTCATCATCTGGTAGCACAACTCCAGTCTCGCGGGACTGTATTAGGGCGGCATGCTCGGCGGCCGCATGTGTTTTGTTAAGAGGGTTTTGTTCGTCAGAGCCTGCCGCTCCATTCGCGGCAGGCTGTGCTTTGGCCATTGGGGGCTACGCCTGCCGTTGCCGCGAGGCAATCGATCCCTCTCGCGCCGTGCGTGTGCTCCTTGAGTTGACCAGACACCGGATGAAGGCGCGATTGTTAATTGCGGTGCTCGATTATCGATTCTTAATGTTGAGTTCCGTATGCCTTATGTCGTGTTTCGTATAGTGTGAAATATGTGTCGCATCATGCATGCCATGTGTCGGCGTCGTGTGTCGTAAGTTCGAAGGTGGTGAGGTCTGGTAGTGACGGTGGGTCGAGATGACGCGCGTAAAGTCGAGGTTCGAAATCTTGTCAAAATTTTCCCGCCAGTGGCAGTGACAGTTGGTCCTTGGAACTTGGAACTTGGAAGCCGCTAGCGGGTGGGCCATCCCGCCCGGATGAATCAGCATCATGTGACTTGTCGCCTACGCACCTGATGGATGAATATGATTCTCAATTTCGATTCTCAACAGATCTCAGCGACACCGCCGATCAGCAATGACTTGAATATGGGTTTCCAGAATATCCGCGATCGTCAGCCAATCTTTCTACGCAGGAGTTCCAGAGTCAAGTTCGCATGGCTCATCCAAGCCTCGGAACCGCTAAGCTCATTGCAGCAGAACTTCCAATTTGCATCACCCGAACTCGTTCAAGGCTAGACTGTTTATACCGGATCGGCTCCAATACCAACAAGACCTTTAGGACTTCGTATCATGAACAGACGCATGATGACTTCCACGGGGAGCTGGTTGACCGATTTGAAAGCCATGTTGGAATCGCTCATCACAGCGCGTGCATTCAGACACGCATGCCTGGTGGCTGCAGTAGCATTGATCGCAGACGTTGTGTTTTGTGACCGCGTTCATCCTTTTGCTCTCTTGCCTCTTGCCTTATCGGACAAATCAGTTTGAATGCATAAACACACACGAGGATATCATTAAGAGCAAGTAGCTTCCTCGGTGCCTCGCGGCCTAATCCTCTGAGCTCGTTACCTACCTACCTAGTGTTTTTTTTTTGATTCGGCAGCAGTATGGGCGGGAACGTTACCAGTAGTGATGAACTTCGCGCGAGGTCGGAACTGTCGCTGGACTGGTGAGGCAGGTTGTTGAAATTCTGCAGGACGGTGCGCTGCGACGATGTGAATGCTTTGTACGGGTGGTAGGCGGTTCAACGGGTGGTTAGTGACGGGCCACGGGTGGCTGTCTGAGCTCTTCAGTGATTGAAGCTCTAATAATGAAAATCTGTAGGTCCTGAATCCTGATCGCAGGCAGTCGCCGCATGATGTCCTCGCTGATGTAGATCCTCGAGTTTCTCACCAATTTACCTTCATTGGGGTCTAGGGTGATGCCATTCTTTGTGACTAGGTACCTGTACCTACCTGGTAGGCATGTATGTAGGTCGCGAACAAGCATCTTGATGAGCTTAGCAGCGCTCTATACTTATCAGCAAAAACAACAATAAAAAGAGCAGTCACACACACAATACGCTCGTCGCCTACAGTGCGCTTCGGGGCGAATGAAGTAACTCGTTCATGACTCTATTACCTACGCCCCGTACGTGTAACGTATGTATCATGTACATTCATATCCATGTAGAAAGCATGTGGGCATCTCAGCACCGGCAATTGCTTTTCGCTCGGTGTTCATCAAGAACCCGCATCTCTACACGAGAATCGTTTTGCTCCTTATTTCTTGTTTTTGCAAAGGAAAGATTCTGAGTTAATTTATTAGTGCTCCTTGATTCGACTTACGACGTGCGGTCGCAAGAGCTTCCGTTTCTGAGCATCTGACTCAGGCAGATGCTCGTCCATATACATATGTATAGTCTTCTTGCTCTCTCTCTTTCTTAGATAGTCATTCAACTCACATACTTCGCTGAGCGGTCTCACTATTACCTCTTTTCACTTCCTGTGGAAGTGCTGTCTATCTATCGTCTTTCTTCTGGTCTTGTGACCGTGTTTCTTCTGGCACCACCCTGTTACCCACTGTTTTCTCCATGGTCGTTCGTACCATTACGTATTCCAAAAAAATGCCCAGCCTTCCAACTCCAAGCACCCTTTTTTCTGCGCACTTCCCCACATGGAGCTCCCCGCCTTGTCACTTGGTCAGCCAAGCTCACCGCCCGCCGCGCTAATCCATCCAGAAAGCATCAAGACAAACGGTAAACCTTGTATGAGGTATGTAGTAGCACCTTCACCGTCAAACCGCGTCGCTCTTCTGTCATAAACGTCTCTCTCTCTGCGCCAGTTACCCCCCTCGCGCGCCAATTTTCCCTCGTCCTACGAGCGCAGAAATACTCTCCCCCCAATCAGATAAAAATGTCTGACCGGCCTGCCCACCGAGGTGGTAGAGGCGGCGGCAATTCTCGCGGTGGCCGCGGCGGCGGCGGCCGAGGAGGCAGCGGCGCAGGCAACGCAGGCGGCGACAAGCCGGAGAAGCCAAAGAAGGAAAACATTCTCGACTTGGCCAAGTACATGGACAAAGAAATTACGGTCAAATTCAACGGTGGCCGAGAAGTGACGGGGACGCTGAAGGGCTATGATGCGCTGATGAATTTGGTGCTGGATGAGGTGAAGGAGACAGTGCGAGGTTAGTGGTCCTTTGTTTTCTATTATACCTTTTAGATGGCCCTTGCCATTAAATTGTCGCCAAGATGCAGCTTCTTCACTTCAACAACGTGGTTGTGTATACCATGTTGCTTCTTACGCGACGTGGTTTATCGATCTCGGTTCTATAGGAGGAGCCTTGTCATGCTAACGATGCCGGCTCCGATAGATGAAGAAGGCAACGAAGCAACCCGACCACTTGGCCTTGTCGTCGCACGCGGGACACTTCTAGTCGTGATTTCACCCGTGGACGGAAGTGAACAGATTGCGAATCCTTTCGCAGCGCCTGAGGAATAAAGACTCCGAAGAATACCTTCTCAAAAAACGATATTATATATAGTCATTCCCCATCTTCCGCGGCTCTTTCTTGAATTATTCCACAAAGGGCCTCGTCGCAGCACTTCATGCTAGCGTTTTTCCAGAGGTCATGAGCGGCGGGAGCTGCGGCAGGAGCTTACTGGTACGGCCTGGATCTTTCGTGTATCTGCTTTGCAATGCGAACTCCAACAGGAGGAGGAGCGACGGCGAGAAAGTAAATACCTCCACGGAATGAAATGCAGAGCGCATGGGGCCAGCTCGAAGCTCAAAAAGTGAGCAGCGAGAAGTGGGATGGCTATATTGGACCGCTATGGAGGGCATGTGAAATGATGAATAGTGTATTGATTCATGCGACGCAATATATGAGAGCGCCCCGTGTCCTTCATCACCCAAGTAGACATGACTATATATTTTTTTACATTGAACCTTAAATCACAGGAGTTTATTATGGTCATGTAGGTTACAACCACTGCTACGCTGGCGTGCTAGCTGTGCCCCTAATCCCGCTCATGGAATAGCTCTCCACCACTCATCATGAGTGTACATCAGTCGAGCGTGTCTACGCCTTATTCCGCGTTGTTTTTCTTCTTTTCCTCTTTTTTTTGTGGAGGTCTTCTATTTCTTTCTTTTTCTTCTTCGAAGCCTTCCTGTGTCGCTCGAGAACCGGCCTAGCTTTGAGATACCTCAATAGCACTCTGTAACCAAAAAAGAAAGACATGTCTCTTCTCGGCACCACTCTCGTTCACAAAACCGTGACGTGCTCGTTCAGGTCGTTTAAACTTGTAGTAAGAAACATGCCACATCGCCCATATTTGGTTCTCGCGCACCCCCGTCCACACCTACATATGGGCACTCTTTGAGCGCCGCGTCGGCGTCGTTGTATAAAGGGCCTGCTAGACACCCCTACCCAACTTACTGCTCTTCTGCAGCTCGCCAAACGCATTCGTCAGCTGCTTCTTCAATTCCTTGTAGCTGACGACGAAGCTCGTCTGCTCGTCGCGACTGGTCAAGCAGATCTTGTCGTCGGTGCCGGCATCTAATCTATTGAGACAGCGCAGCATGTGGCCCATATCGAGGGTCGGATTCCCATTGCTGTCTACTTGGTGGAAGACATAGTCTCGGAACAGCTTCAGCATGTAGCGCTCGCCGTTTTCGGACCAGGCCCTGTCGCCGTCGAACTCTTGGCGTTCGTTGATGGTGCCAAGCTTGACGAGCAAGCGGGCAATGCGGCCGTTTTCTAGCTCGCGAAATAATTCGGCATTGAGTTCGTCGGCTTGGTGTTGGCTTTGGTCAAGGGTGCTGATGATGTGGCCGGCGACGCCTCGGATGAACTCTTCGATGCCCTTTTGGCCGGAGGGTTGGGCGGGCGTGAGGAGCCAGATGATGGTGTCGCGGAGTTCGACAGAATACGAGCGACTCATTTGCTCGATGGAGGCGTTGAGGTTGGTGAGTTGGGCGGGGAGAACATTGGTCGCCAGACAGAGCATGGTGCGGCCGAATTGGACAAAATCGTCTTGCTGAAGTTCTTGGGCAGGACGCCGCACCTCAAACTGAACCACGTCGAGAATGGAGCACGCGTTGAGTCGGATACGGTTTTTGTCGGTGAGAATAATTTTCGTGACGTCGATGCATCGCGCGGCCAGGTTGAGTGAGTGAATCGACTTCAACGCATTCGCAATCTGCGAAATGTATCCCCACAGAACGGTTTCGGGCACGGGCGTCTTTGCTTGGAAACGCGTCCCTTGTCCTGTACAAGAGGCAGGGTTTGCTACAAGATGAGCCTCGGCGAGCGTTTTTGAGAGGGGGTGATACTCTTGCACAAATATGAGGGAGCTGTCTCCGAAAGCGCGTGCTGTAAATGCATCGTGTATCGTTACCACGTTGGCGTTGTCGATTTTCCTCCACTCCTTGACAGATCGTATAGCGTGCTCGTTTGTTAACCGAAACCCTTCCAATCTGCGCAGACAGTACAGATTACCTGTCTTGGATGAAACAGCCTTATAAACCCAGCTGGGATAGCCGAATATGTTGGCATTCTTTCTATGCGTCGTATCCAGGGGCACGAGGGAGTGGTAGTTCTCCATTTGGGGCAGCTGCGAGTTGGGCATGATTTGCAGTGCCGCCTCGGATTTCTTCTGCATCTCCTCCCGTAGTTTGTCCGGCAGGAAGAAATCGTGCGCCACTCGGTGGTATGGCATGAGGTCATCTCTGTGAGGGCCAACGGGGGCATATAAATGGTGTTGGAGAGGTTGAAGAGGAGGAGCGAAGGCACCAGAGGCGGGAAAATAGCCCGCACTGGCGCTAGCCATGGCATGTTCGTCAGCATATGGATTAAAGTGAGTGCCAGGGAGAGTCTGGCCGACGGCGGCCATTGAAAATGGGTCGTAGTTGACGGTCTCGTCCTGGCCCTGGCTGGAGCCATTCGTCGTGGCCTATCAATGAGGTCAGTCTTCACGCACCAAGACCCCTCACCACCACATAACCATACCTGTGCGGTCAATTCGAAGCGGGGGGTAAATTCGCGTATAGCGGCAGGGTTGAATAGAGCCGTCTCTGCGTCTGTTTTCGCGGCCGGTGAAACTAATTGATCATGTGATTAGTCTCGTGCCGTACCCAAAAGGCCAATATATCGATTCGATTCGTACCTGCCAGGCCTCTGGGTGTGAACGTCGGCGCATTTGCGGCTTGCGTGGAAAAGGTAGCTTTCTTGGCCGAGTTCTGCAGGCTGGAGGGGGTGAAAGATGGAGATTCGACATTGAGAGCTTTTCGTGATCTGAGTCGCCAAACAAGTCAGCATACGCGCCTAGCCTTGGAACGTGAGGCAGACATGTATAGAACAGCAAGAGGGACCAAAGTCGCAGATCTTGCATTGCCTAATATCCCGTCCATATCCTGGGATTCCAAACTTACATATCTGTGTGGTTCGCGTTATTCTTGTTCTGTTCGTGGGAGAATGTACAGCCTTGGTCTTCGTATCGACAATGGCCGTAGATAAGGACATTTCGGCAGAGCGTTTCTCGGTTCTCGGCTGGATCAATGCCAAATGTCAGTCGAGTACGCTCCCTCAACGATAGGAACTAAAAAAGAATAAAGTCTTTCGGGTTTGTCATACCGCGCCCCTTTGGCCTTGGGGACGAGCCGGCTGGGCGCCGAAGATCTGACGATGCGAATCGCAAAGCCGCCATTGTCTACCTAATCAAGCGGCGAGGAGGCCGAATCCAGCTCCTGTGGTGGACTTTACGGCGTCTGCATCACATCAGCGGGTGCTCGCGACAAGACAGAACGTGTCACTGGGGACCGCCAGCGGGCAATCGTCGGGTCGCCATTGCAAGATGGCGGGGGGTGAGGCTACAGTGGATCAAAGATCACGATGTGAGGGACGGGCGCATAGCGGGTACCTTGGTGTAGCACTCATCTGCCATGGCTCAATTGATGCCGGGGCCTCGCGCCCATGTACGGAGATGCAGTGACGAGAGACGTCTTGATCTGATATTAATAATGGTGCGTATGGGAGGGGAGTCGAGACCGGCGAAGAGAGTCGAGCGAAGGACACAGCGATGGCAGAGGAGATGGACATGGACTCTGGGAGACGGGACGGCTTGGGAAGTTGACGGACGGAGCCATAGTCCGTCTTTCTCGACGCTAGAGGCGGGGTGGAGGCTTCGTTGCGATCTCTGACTGGTCGAGAGGACAACACCTGGGGCAGCCCTTTCAACCTGCATGCGACCTCCATGCGGAGATGCCAAGGGCAATTTTTAACATAAGACTAAGTACCTCCAATACGAGAGTCCTATGTAAACGGTACCTGATTAGGGGGTCGAAAGTCCGGCCTGGAACCTCTGTATGCGTGCTCTTTGACTGCTTGATTTGATCTGCACGCCGATGGAATGCTTTTCAGCTGGAAGCTTTGTCTTGACTCTTATCTGCCACCATCGCGGTGGATCACGCCGAGGGGAGAACAAAGCCACGCGAACGCCCACGGACGATGGCTAAGGGTGTGTTGCAGAACATAAAATGACTCGTTTCTCTCGCCGGGGCTCCGTGTAAAAAACGAGAGCATTCAAGACAGTCAGCGCAGGATGGGTTTTATGAGATGCTGCTTCTTCCATCACCCCATCGATTGGATCAAGTTGTTCCGAACCTTGGGTTGGGGCTGACTGAGGATCCACTATTTTGTGACATCTTCTCGCTCGACGCGCCCGAGCTGGCAACCCAGAGGCTAGCACAGTATCTCTCCAACAAGTAACCTCGGAATCTTTCGACAACACACTATCGTATCAGAAATCCTGAACTTGAGAATCAACAGCAAATACATCGCATTCATTCAGCGCAGATGATCCTGCGCTGAAGTTTCACACCTCAGACACGCTCTTCGCGCCGCGGCCGAAGTTCCAGCCATGGCCGACACCACAGATGGCACAGGACATCTGTCCCCAATGCAACAGGAAGCTCTCGAGCAGTACACCCAGGTTACCAACCAAGAAGCAGCAGAGGCCATTGCCCTGCTGCAGAGATCGCAATGGAATGTCCAGGTAAGGGGCTTGATCTACTAGCGATTCTCCCCGCGTTCATTTGTGATGCATTCCAACAGACGTGTTGGCTAATGTCGTCAGTAGATCGCAATCGCCAAGTTCTTTGACGGCGAAGGGCCTGACCTTGTAGCCGAAGCGTTGGCCGAACAGGAGGTACCCAGAACGACAGCACGACACGAAAATCTACAAGAGAGCTTGTTCGCTTCCGAGAGCTTCACGTCAAGATCAGGTGGCCGACCTCGGACCGATCCAGCTCCAAGAATCGTTCCGCAAGCGCCCATCACACACCAATCTCCATGGTTCATAGGCTTGCTCCTTGCCCCCTTTGGCCTGGGTTGGCGAGCAGCATCGACGCTTTGTCGTGCATTCTGGTACATTTTATCATTTTTGCCATCATCTATTCGACCACGAGCCGTCACCAGTCGCATGACGTCAGGATTCAAGGACACAAGTGGTCGGCGGATGCTTATGCCCCGCGATACCGCAGCTCGCTTTAAGCGCGAGTTTGACGAAGAATATGGGACAAGTGAGCTTCCCTTTTACGAGGGTGGGTTTGCGCAGGCTCATGATCTAGCCAAGAAAGAGCTCAAGTTTCTTCTTGTTGTCTTGCTATCGCCAGAACACGACGACACAGTATCCTTCATTCGAGACACGTTGCTGGCGCCAGGCGTGGTGGATTACCTCAAGAATCCTACCAATAACATTATACTTTGGGGAGGAAACGTTCTAGACTCGGAGGCCTATCAGGTGGCCTCCGAGTATGCGTGCACCAAGTTTCCCTTTACCGCCCTGGTGTGTCTGACACCTAAAGAAGGCAGTACCCGCATGGGCATCGTTAAGCGCCTAGTCGGCCCCATGCCTGCATCAACATACCTGTCGGAACTTCAAAACTCGGTCGCAAAATACGGTTCTGATCTGGACGGGGTGCGAGCGGAGCGGACTGCTCAAGAAGTATCTAGAAGCCTACGCAACGAGCAAGACTCCGCCTATGAGCGATCTCTGGCCATTGATAGAGAGCGGGCTCGTCAAAAGAAGGAAGCTGCGGCCATGGCCAAAGCATCCGAGACCAAGGCTCGGAAAAGAGCTGAAGAAGCGGCGTTGTTGGAGAAGCTTCGTCAACAGTGGAAACACTGGCGAGCTGCCAAGATTTTGCCGGAGCCGCCAGCTACTGACAAGAATGTTGTGCGTGTGGCTCTCAAGATGCCCGATGAGTTGGCGCCGGCAGGACGAGTCATCAGAAGATTCCCTCACGACGCGCCGCTCGAGGAGATGTACGCCTTTGTGGAGTGCTACGATAGGTTGCAGGATCTGAAAGAAAGCGACAATGCTTCGGGGGCAGCGGCGGCGGCGGCGGTAGCTCCACCAGCAGGCTACGAACACAAATTTAGGTTCCGAATAGCGTCGACTCTGCCCCGCGTAGTGTACGAGCCCAGCACTACGGTCACAATGGGAGAGGGAATTGGTAAATCGGGCAATCTCATTGTTGAGCAGGGGTCGCCAGAGTTGGAGGGTGATGATGACGGAAGCACTCATTAGGAATTATAGCCAGTCATAAGAACAACCTCCTGCGTCGAGACTTTGGTGTACTACCTACACAGTAGAATCCACACCTCACGATCATGCATATTAATTGAACGAGTCGATAAGCCGTGATCCCAGGAGAAGACCGTCTTGCCAAGTCGCATCTCTTTTCTCTTTTCAATAGGTAGGGTAGGCATGTACCAAGGGAAATTGCTACTTTCCACAAAGCATACCTAACTTATTCATTAGTGACGACTGACGGATCGCGTATATACAGTAGAACTTGTTATAACGATATTCAGAACAACGATAATTACGATAAACCGATAATTTTTCATCGAAAATTTGGGTTCGCCTAACAAATATCGTTAAAATTCGCTAAAACGATAGCGATATTTTTGGGCTCGAAAATGGCTGGTATCATTACCTATAACGAGTCGTCTGGCACAAAAAAAAATCGCCCTACAGCCGACCAAATTTTGTACATTGCCTCACCCTCACATCGCAACCCATCCCTCGCGCACACCGGTCACCATTCGAGATCTCCTCGAATTTTTGAAGAGGGTGCGCCCGTTTCAGCAGGATCATAATGAGCCATCGTACGGAGCATTTTACCGTGAGTTGGACGGCTATGAGTCCAGGTGGTACAAGAAGAAATTCTCGGGGGCGAAGCAGGCCTCGATAAAGTCTTTCTTTTCCGCTCAGAATACGCTCAATTGAACCTCTCATATGTATGTATACAAAATAGGATATGTAGACATTGGTTTTGAATCTAAAAAGGGGTGAAACAACTAAACCGATATGATACAGTGTATCTTTGTTGTTCCGGCAACATGAGACCCGTCAACACATGATATATGTGTATGAACGTTTGCATAATGCTTCCAAAAACGACCTTTGCTTTCACGGTCCACGTCGAAACCCTCCCCCATTCAATCCCAAATATGACCGATGAGTTAGAATCAATCAGAAAACACCATAAATAAAAGAATAGATGTCTGTCATTAGTTGCTTTAACGATACATGCGCTGTAACATGAAATTCGTGCCTGAAAAAAAATCTGCGTTTCTGTATAGGGTATGTATCATGTGACCACAAGACCGGATTCAGATTAACGATATAACGATGCGAAAATGCGTACACAACAGAATCGTTATAACGAGTTTCTACTGACACTGAAGTACATACTTATGTACTATAGATTTGCAACCAGGCTACACCACTTTAGGTACGGGCTACCAGGTAGGTATGTACCTTTGTCATGTCACCTGTACATATGTAATGATAAGTTGTGGGTAGCTTTGGGCGAGGACGAGATATGACGGCACCAGCGACTCGCGAGACGGAGACTCGACCAAAAGAGACTAGAACAAGAGACATGCAACGTGGAAATGCTAACACGTGCTTGGACTGGTGGCTTTGAACAATTCATTCAGTAGGGTACGTGGCGCAGCATACAAAGCACAGGACTGATGCAGAAGCTGTGCAAATTGGGTACATACTTGAGTAGATACCTAGGCAGACTACAGGATGTACATCTCGAGTGACAAGCCTGATGCGGTCATTGAGCTCCTCGGTTACGGACAGCAATGCACGCCACACGCGCCATCCCATCTGAGACAGGACGATCAGTGCCTGTATCAGTGCCTGCTGCTTCTAATCCGCGGCTTCGTGTCCTCCCTCGCCTTCCATGTACTCGCTCGTTGTCTCGCTCTGCAGCACCGCAGCTCGGTGCTTCTTGCCCGTGTGATGCCAGCTTGGTTCCAGTTTGATATGCCAGCAATGATAAGTTGATAACAGCCCGGTGGGTGAGCCTCAACCTTGTTGCTCAAGGTTGCTTGGCTGGTTTAGTGGGGTAAAGGACTTCAGGCTGGTCCAAGCTGACCCCTGCAGAGGAAGTCACTCGAAGAGAGAGTCCACGAGTTCCGGCTGGTGACCGCCCATGTGCCGTACCGACCAACCTACTCATCTACTTACTACCCATCTCTGCCGCGCGGCCAGCAACGCAAGCTCTCCTTTGGGGAAACACCTGGTTGGGGATCGGATAACCTCTTTGAGCGTGTGAACCGTTGAGTTATTTTGGCCTTCTCGTCCAGCTGCGTCCTATACTCTCTCTGTTGCTCTATTACACGCCGCCGGCCGACCCCTCGTCTACCCGCCTGTGCCAACGACTAGTCCACGAACCTCGATTGAATCACAATCTATCAATCTTGAGCTGCGCCTCCATATCTGACCTCGCCACATATCTTCACAAGCCTGCGTAATTGCACAATCGCTTGCCGAACCGGTCCCAGCGGCTCGTGGCCATCATGAAGTCCGTGAAGGGCATGCTGGAGAGCTTCAAGAAAATCGCAGGAGGTATGCACCAGCCCCCTTTGACGCTCGACCGCCGACAATGCCACGAAGCGACCACCACGATGTTGCAGGCGACTCTCGGTCTCACCATTCGACGATTTTGCCTTATTTCTCGGCTGATGAATGGTGTAGGAAGCTCGAGCACGCCACCAGCGTCAGCCACGAACCCGGCCGAAAGCCCCGAGATCACGGCTCACAACAGCGTGGTAAGCACGAACCAGAACATCATATAAGCGCTTAATAAGGTTCGACGTTGATCAATGATGCCGTGTTAAGAAAGCTTTTTGCGAATCTGGAGGCAACTCCAAGGTATGTTCACGGTACACCAGCTTTGCGCTTGGCTCGCTTCGCAGCTGACGGAATTGGCTCAGTCAGACGAGGTTCTCTTTCTTCCCCCGATTGTCGATGCCGCAGAATCATCCCCAGCAGCAGCCGCAGAATGCGCTCGAGTTCTCCGCAAGTTCCTCAGCAAAGATTACAGCTCGAAGCCATCGTGGCAGTACAACGCCATCATGCTGATCAGGATATTGGTGGATAATCCTGGGGAAACGTTTACGAGAAATTTGGACGACAAGTTTGTCGACACCGTCCGCGCGTTACTGAAGAATGTCAAGGATCGAAGTGTATGGCGAATCCTCTTGGAGACACTGGACGACTTTGAGTGCACCAAGATGCATGATCAGAACTTGGCGCCTTTGATCTTGATGTGGAAAATGGAAAAAGAGGTTGCCCTAAGAAAACGTGGAGTAGGTTCTCAGATCGTCTCCTTGAGCCATCATACGCTCCTCGTGCTGACTCCAGCAGGTCCAAGCCCCGCCGCCGATTCCGCAGAGACCCGACATGATCATGATGATGAGCCCTCCACCGCTGAGCCAGCATTCTCCAAGCTATTTTTCCAAGTCACATACAAATATCCGCCTGCCCGACCCAATCGAACTAGACTCGAGACTGGAGGAGGCGCGCACGTCAGCCAAACTCCTGGAACAGGTCGTTACGAACACCCCAGCGGATGAAATGCTGTCAAGCGAGCTGATCAAGGAATTCGCTGATCGATGCTTGAGCGCATCTCGAAGTCTGCAAGGATACATGGTCTCCGAGAATCCTACACCCGACAATGACACAATGGAGCGCTTGATCGATACCAATGAGCAACTACAAACGTCCCTGAACCAACACCAGCGCGCTATGCTCAAGGCTCGTAAGCAGCTCGGGCTTGGCACCCCCTCCAACGAAGACGAATCGCCCACAACGGTGCCGTCAGATCATTCTGACAGTGATGCCCAACGACTCATTGGCGGTGCTCAGTCCGGAGGGATGACGGGTGGCATGATGAGCTCCGGGGCGCTCAGCGGCGGCAGCGGCAGCAAAGGAAAACAGATTGAATCATACGAGTCCACAAGAAGCAACGGTTTCGCGGCGGCCTCGAGCTCACGGCAAACCTCCAAGAACGAAGTCACAGAGGACCCGTTTGCCGACCCAAACCCTACCACCAAAGCCAGCAAAAATACTGCTGCTGCTGCCTATCCTGCATCGACATCTCAAGCTCAACATGCCCATGAGCCGTTCCATCCGGGCTTTGGCGCAAACCGTAAGACTGAAGGCGCGGGACTGGGCACACATCTCGGAACTCTGAGCGACGGCAGTCAGGACGCGTACAAGGGGCTGGGGAAGCTACAGACACAGACGCAACCGCAGGATAGGCTCCGTCATGTGCACGACGATGGCGACGACGATCTCTATGAAGCGACACCAAGGGACAAGACGTCCTTTCATCAAATTTGAGCTAGATCTGTTTAGGGCCTGTGTATTCGGAGCGATTGTGTCTTGGCATGTCGAGCTGGCAATTCATGGGAGGGATGATAGTGCCGTTCTTTGGGGTCAAGGCGACCTGAGAGATTTATGTGTCTGGGAAATGCAGTCGTGACTCGTCGAGTTGTCTGTCCGTCTAGTCTATAGTGCCTTGCGTGCGTGCCCGTCTTGTCCGCTGGCGGCGTGGCGGGCGCGCGAGCGGCAGGCACCCTCTGTATCCTATCCTATTCTATCTTATCTGGCGGATTGAGGTTATCATCATTTTGCATGCCTTACTACTGCATTCTTATTTCTTCATTGTGTATCTGTTTTGGAGGGGGGGCTCTTTTTACATGACAGACACAGAGGAACGACGAACTCGTTCTTATAGCTTTGCTTTTCTTCCAATTCATCTCGTCAAGAATGGCTGATTAATTTTGGGTCGGGACAAACTACATAGGTAGCAACATAGGCAACATGTGGCTTGGAGTCTATGAGGAACAGAGCCGTAGTTACTAGGAAGCGCGATCTATTCACTACCTACCTATATATGCTCTATCGACGGAACGTGTCGCGATGTCTTGTTGGTCTTGGGCTACGTTGCGCCTGCTGGTCAGTGGTCTTGGCTGCGTTTCGAAGTATAGCTCTTTTGGCTTCGTTAATTGAAGAGAAGCCGTTTGGTGGTAAGGCCATGCAACAAGTCGTCATGATTAGGCAAAACTGAAGAAATCGTGCGGCGACGCGTAGCGGAGGCGCACATTTCGTGTTTGCCTCTTTATGCTCCATGTTAACATTGTTTATTGATGGCATAGATAACGCGCTGCACCAATTGGTTCAGTTTAAAACTTAGGTTGCTTGTGAGTCGTGGGTGAACAGTCTTGAAGAGGACACCCATGTTCTTCCATGACTATAAGGGCGTACTCTGCGTACTGAACAGTGAAGGGTCTGGATTCTGAAGTGATGCATCATGCAGGGCGCTACGGAGGTGATGGAATACGGAGTGTGCTGATCCCGAGTCATGAGTCCTGACCGGACCGCTTTCATACCTAAAGGCACCATTTTGCAGCCTACGAGGCGCATGTGAGCCCTATGGCGAAGAAGTACTACAAATGTGCATGTTTGCATGTCTATTATATACGTGCGTGGGGGAGGAAGCGCGTATTTTGTCTGCGAGGACTGGGACCGGGACATGTGTGTGTGTGTGTGTGGACGTATGTACATTGTACGCCTGTGCATTCTGTATATCTCTACTCGGTACTTTTTCTTATCATACATACACACTTCCATGTAACAATATCCAGAAAAGCGCCTCATCATACTCCGTACGGAGTATTGGCACATACTTCTAAATAAGGACGCCCGCGGCCCAACCGCTGTCTATCAGCCAGTCGCAACTCGCAACCTACGGACCCTGAACGTTATGTGTCAGCGAATCGGAACGGGGAAAAAGTTACATATGTAAATTACGGCAAGGTTCATGTGGAGTTCATGATGCAGGGATGATTGTCTTGAGTCCTTGACTTTACGGACTACAGAGTACATACGGAGTACATACCTACATATGTACCTACCCTTTTCTGATTTCTGGAATGCCATTATTATAAGAAGCACGCTTGAGGGTTCGTGGCCAGAACACCCTTTTCTTGGCCTGGGGCGGGTTCCTCCAATTCTCAATCCAGAGAAATTCACTCCTTCATGATCATACTCGCCTTCGCCCGTCGCAATCCTCATTGATCGAGTTGACCCCCCTTTCGCTACGCAATTCTATGCAATCCCGTCTGGTCTACAGAATACGGAGTACTGAGTACATAGGTATGACAGAGTGACTACCGTAGGTATGCACTGGCAAATTAAACCCGGCATCAGGACCTGATGGCGGGTTCAATTTGCCACTATGTATGTACCTACTCCCGGGGTCCGGCAGATCGTGGCAGGCAAAAGGAGAGCCGCCCGTCCGCAATGCCGATTGGCTGGCCGGGGGGAGTGGATTTCCGTTTTGGGATTGCCTTGCGAGAGCGCCTCCGTCGTAATTCACCCGCCGGCGCGGCGGCCAATAACTCGCGCTTAATATTCCGTTTTTGGGGGTTGTAACTACAACTTGTGGGCGTATCTTGAGTTTGTGCGTGAAGCTGCATGCGCTATCCGCCGATTTTCTATGCGAGGAAAAGAGACGGCCCGACGACTGCGATGGGCGTCTGCTGTGCGAGGACAGTAAGCTTCGGATATGCTGTCCTCTATGATGGTGAAATGGAGATTGTACGATCTTTCCCTACGAAGCACACCTTATCATTTATGTACATGGCCACTAATACATATCTATCCGTGCGGCTTCCCTGCTACGGATATCTATGTTCTCCAATCTCGAGGAATTCCTTTCCGTGGCCTCAAGCCTCAATTGAGGGTTTCCGGCGGGGCCAAATTTACATAGGTATGTATGTAGTTTCATCCGGAATCTTGGTCCATCGGTAAGCACCGGATCTATTTCCCGGAGCAATGCCTCAGAGTCGGGTAAGGAAAAAAAAAGAAAAATTCTAGAAAGAAGGAACGAAAAAAAGGAAAACTTTTTGATCGACGAAGCGAAGGAGTCTCCTTCGCGATGCGCCTGCAAGTCTTGAAGCTTCCGTTGATTTTCGCCTCTTCGTTCTTCTCTACAAATCATGACTCCGTGTCGTCTTTCCGAGAACGAATCGCCTTTATTATTCTCACACTACGGAGTACATACGTACATGCGTGATGCGTAGTTACATATCCCGGAGTGCTTATCCCTCTGAGTCTCTGACCCCTCTGACACACAAGACGCTATGCACATGCCAAGCTGCCAACACCCGGCAATGCATGCAGCATGTCCCGACTCCCGATCCAAGGTCTCCCCCTGGCAAGCCGGCGAGGAGTTCCTGTCTCACTGCTGCTGCGTTTTCTTTTTCTTCTTCCCAGCCCATTGTCGGTCCTAGGTACATTGTTGAAATTTAAACGGCCGCCAGTTCGTAAGCGCGCCTCATCGTGGAAACCCCCCTTTTTCTTCGAATCCATCCCGAAAAATAGGCGGGGTGGAGGGTGGGACTGTTAGTCTGTTACATCCTCGACAAGAGGAATGCGAGTCGCGACAACGAGATTTCGACGGTGGTATGTACTATGTAGGTATATACGACATACGTACCAGTCCCGATGGTGTTCTGGGTACAGTACCTACATATTGAAGCGCGGATATCACCCGTGGATTATATCCGGCGGATTCTTTTGACTCCATTGCTTGTTTGCATAAAATCCAGAAAGACACGTACAGAAAAGAGAAACAGAGATGCACGCTGGAATGGCATTTGGTTTAGACTTTTTTTCCCCAAACGCTCTTTTAAGTTTTAACCTTTCTTTCGACGTCTCTTTTTCGTTTTCTCTCTAAATTCTCGCAAATGGCGAGCTGTAGCGTCGCAAATGCTCACCACTCGCTGCATTATTCCCATCCGACGACGTCACGCCATTTTGGAGGCTCAGTCTTCCCACACCAATCTACCGCCTCATCGCACAGCAGAGTTGCGCGGCGTAGCTTTCAGGAATTGAGTTGTGAGCTGTTGGTGTTGGTATTGGAGCAGCTACGACTGTTGGACGCCAGATCGATATGGACCGTTCGCTCCGTCTGCCGGGTGTTTGATGAACTGGCCACGCCGATTGCGTATCGCAGAGTTGCTCTCAACGAGAAGATTGTGCATTCGGATGCTCAGCGACGATTCTGCGCTGCGGTAGAACATATCTCGGCATATACACGGCATGTCATTATCCGGAGCAACCTCATGCCCAGCGGCACTAGGAGACTCCTGTCCGGTATAACGAAGCTGTCCACTATCACGTAAGTCCTATGCACGCAAACGGAGATACAGACACTCACATAAACATACTTTGGAGAGAACAAAACATCTCACATCATGCGGAACCCGCAGACTAGACTACGTGCAAGATAACGACCATCAAACGACGACGGGGCCTTGGTCTGTGTGCGACATTCTGGACTTTGAACAGCTCAAGCGCCACAATATCAAAGTGTCGATCCAAAGCCTTCCGTTAGGCGGCTCCCAGAAAGATCTGCCTAAGTCGCTACTTGACCCCGTTCTGGCCAAGCACCTAGTGTCTCTACAGCTTGCCACACCAATGCCGCCCCTAACGACTAGAGTAGACACCTTGAAGCGTCTTCTTCTTCAATGTCCAGCGCTGGAAACTCTCGAGTACGAGGATCTGGGTCGGGGAACCAGCTTCACCTTCAGTGAGGGAGAGTGCTTGCCAGCCGTGTCCAAGCTGGTCCTCAAGTCCTACGACTGGACACACTCAGCCGACGAGGTGGCGCGACACTGGAACATGGCGGCGCTTCGATCCTTGTCGCTAGTTTCCGTGCCAGTGTACAACTTCCTTGGCTCCGTCTGCCCACGAGATTTCTGCCACCTGACATGTCTCCGCGTCCAGGATAGTCAGACGACTAGTCTGGAGCGACAAGAAGCTGCTACACGGTGGCTGCACGACCTCGTTAAGAACTACATCACCACGTTGCATATACTCGACATCACATGCCACACGCGGCTGTTCTCTATCGAAGCCATTGCGAATCATGGGCGTTCCCTTCGAGAAGTTCGTTTCAGAGACCACGTTGGCTTTCGTCATGACGACGACCAGTGCCCGACACTTTCGCCTAGGGATATCGCGAGACTGGGCGCGACTTTGCCCTTTGTACACACGCTGGAACTCGACATGGATCATCGACTCTGCTCGCCGCCGGAATTCTTGCGGGCTCTCTCGACGTTTCCTCGACTGCAGAATCTGACTCTCCACGTGCAGACGCTTCTACGGGCAAGCGATGCCCCAGACGAAGCGAGCCGAGATCGACAGCGAGATCAAGACTATGAATCCGCGATCCAGACCTTTTCATTTCTCCTGCGCCAGCGAGATCGAACGAATCCCGATTTACCGTTCAGACACATGACCATCAATGTCGGGGGCTGGAGACGCGTCATGCTTCGACGGACGGGATCGGAATGGGGGAGGAAAAACGCATGTGGCCTTTATGCCGAACGGTTCTTTGTCCTTCAAAGGGATGAGGGGGGCCAGTACAGTTTCCGAGAGGAGATGTGCCACGATGCAGTGCAGTATCTATCAACGGCGCAGCTTTAGGGGGTGACGGCGATATTTATAAGATTAAAGAGACAACTGCGCTGGATTCCGAATTCGTAGGAAGAGGAAAGACAATTGCATAGCGTTGTGATTTTATTGATACGAAAGTGTGTCCAGAGCCTTCACACAGGATGGAACGACTTTAGTTGGCACGCCGCACGATGATACCTACGGGGGGATCGAAACATGGCTCCGAGCCTCCGTACGCAGTACTAGGGGCCTAGGGCATGCATGATACAGCTCCATCACGAGAAGAACAAATTTGGTGTTTCCACGTGCAAATCTATGTAATAATGTATCTTATTGGAACCGTTCCACTTCCGATAGTCGGAGCCGTGACCCGTCTCAGACAGTATCAAAGGTTTCACGGTGGTGTCGCAGTGTGAGACCGATCGTGCAGGAAGTTGGAACGATGTATGATTCATGAAATGCGATCGGCCAAGTCCACTGTCCAACACCACGAGCCACCGATACAGCTTGATCCCATCTCCCTTTCTCTAGAATATGGAGAATACAAAGTTACACAGTACAAAGTTTACAACCCCGTCCATGATTCGTTTTGCATGCATGCTTTTTATTTGATTCCCTTACGAGCGACGTATAATTATGTAGATATTTTACCACTTACAAGTCTATTCAGCATCCACGAATCCACGATTTAACCTTTTTTTTTCCACTTTCAACTTGAAAATGTACCAACCGCGCTCGACGCTCTTCGGCTCTTGTGCTCCTGATGTCCGTTCAGCGTGACATCACCTTTTCGTTTGCCGACTTCTGCATCATCTGACATCTGTTGGAATGGCTTCCAGAATCCAAGTTCTCAAGACTCAGGAGTCAGACAAGTCACGACATCATACATGCAACAATAAAGTTCAACGTTGCCATCGAATGACCGCAGTTGCCTCGAACATGGAATGGGGCCACCACAGAGAATCAAAGACTTAAAGCCCTTGGCCTACTATCCAATGTCGCAAAGGCTAAAGCTGTCCAACGCTACGAAGACTGAAGTGCGAGCCTTCCTCCGCGACACAAGAGGATAAGTCGCACTTGTACAACGCATATGGTACATGATAATGTGCGACGCGTGAGTTGCGAACGGTTTGGTAGATTGACCGAGGCCTTTGGCTCACGATTCACCCCTATGAGACTATGAGCCAAAGGGGGAAATATTAATCCTCTCCATCTCTCTTCTTGTTCACAGTTCCCTTTAGTCTTTAGAGTCTGACACTGTTCAAACTGCAGAATAGAAGTACACGCAGGTCCTTTGCCGTTCGGCGTGCCTGGTCTCGCCCGACGTCATATTTCTCTTACGAGCCGATATATTCTCTCGATCATAGGTTTTGCTGTCGTGTCGATATTGATAATCGCATTATTATCGCAATGCGCATACTGGAAGTTCTCTCCTTGTAGTCCCATAGGGCCATAGTCGCGAGAATCCGCACGAGAGATGCCACTGGCCAGAGTTACACTTGTCACTCGTGACTAGACCGTAGGACCGGGAAGGACCCTGGACGACAGACGTCGGTGGACGACACGACCAAAGGCAGGAATCGCAGTCCAACACGCACGCGAGATATTCCCCAACGCTGAGCAGCACGTATCGTAAGTTCGTAACAGCTAGCAGCTAGGTAGCTCGTCTATTCTTGCCCGCGCCTGTGTGACAGACTCTGGCACTCTGCTGTGCCATCGTCTCGAGAATCATCTTGTTGTGGTGGACTGTCTCGCGGGCTCGGGGCTGCACGATTATTATCGATACGAGTAACGAGAGGGCTGCTGTGTTTAGAACTTTAGAACTTAAGATCGTGAACGTGTCCAACGTGAGCAGGTCTGGCAGTGATTCGTGAAATAGCGGTATTCGTGCTGTTGCGAAGCCGCGAAAAGAGTCGATTGCGGGAGATTTCGTGTTAGAAGGCGTGTTAGTGATGGGAAAGACGTGTGTTATTGTTGACTTGTTTGGGGGGGGGAAATCCGAAGAGAGCGCACTCGTCTTTTTTCGCTTCTTTCCAATTCACTTATTCTTTTTGTTTGATAAGCACTCAGTAATCTTGAATCAGTTGTCATTGCACATGCATAAGGCCTTTGTCAGGACGCGATGGGAGATTCGGTCACTCCGCGGATGCGTGTGCGCGGGAGGCTAAGGAGCTTTGGCGCCTCGTACGGTCAGCCTTCAGGGCAGACCGATGTCATTAGAATGAAAAGTTCCTTGGCCATCAGGAGCACTGAGCGTACTTCTCTTTGCGTTTAGCGTTCGCTCCTCATCTCCTTCAACTCATCGTAATATCATCGACCATCTCGATTCCTGAACATCAGCAGTTGCAACGAATGTCGTTCACGCGTACGGGCACTTCGCGACTCCCTCTTATTATTGAAAATTAAATTTCCGAATCAGCCTCGGACTCGTCACTGGGATCATCGACTTCTTCAACCGCCAGTACGCAGGCTCAGCACAAAGCTCACAAACGAGTACAAATACATCGCCCCCTCCGAGATTCCGAATTCCCATCAGCTTTCATCTTGACTTTCTCGACACGTCTTGATAGCTGACAATCAAAGTTCCTCGCACAATTCTAACTCATCGTCTACTGCCCTGGCCCCCGATCCGAACCTATACCCAACTCGACCGGCGAAAAACCTGTCCCACACGCCGCAACTTCGGTAAGACGATGTGTTGAGGCTTAAAAACTCGTGACATTATAAATACGCACGCTCTGCAAGGCAAAACTATGGGTTGTTGATGGGTTCAGGGGCTCTTGTACGGCGGCCAGTTCAGGGACCAGATCACACACTTCTTCACCATTCTAGCTGCGTGGACACTGGACGGGCGCATTATAGCAAAAGAAACTTGGTGACGCGTCTTGCACACCTGTGACCTGTTAATCATCATGACTCTTAATATCTGAAGATTGGAATACCAAGGACGCCGCACTGCCACGCGATATTAGATAAAGCATAAACTTCGCCCAGTGGCGATGGTACAGGGACCTGTACTTCAAGAGATTGATTTCTGGAATAGGGATAGAAGGTATCTTGTGTGCTCGTGTCCATGGCGTTTTGAATATTACTGCTGCCTGCACTCTTCGACATCTATTTTGATTCCGTATTTTCTGATTCCTTTGGTTCCTCTTTACGAGTGTAGTATCCCTTGACCAATAATGATAATTTAGCGTCTGCGTTCACTATGTTTGCTTCTCTTGAGTCTTTTGAAAGAACTCTAAGACCATTCTGCACTCTCATCACTTCTCTTTGTGGGAGCAACATTGAACAATGCTTAGCCACTTTTCTATACTATTATTGACTCTTGGAGCCCTTTTCTTTCTGCTGCCTTTTCTCGAGCTCGACGTATGTATTCATACCGGTCCAGGCCGTTGCTTTAGCCTTTCAGTTCCGCATCAAGGGGGGGTTCTCGTGCAAGAGCAACAAACACCAAATCAAACTACTGGTACTCCCTTAGTCCAAGATAAACTTTGATTCTATACTTTGCTAGAGAACTGAACCACCAGCAACTTGCACCGAACGTCCAAAAACTCCTCATTCTCGCACCGTCGCACCACACGACAAACAAGTCACGAGGCGCGTAAACCCCCCATCTCACCGACGTCAGCGACCGTCGACGGCCTCCCAGCACCATCAAGAATTCATCACGCCACGCCCCCCTTTTATCGCGGAACTCGTGGCCGGTGCCTAACGTGCTCGGAATTGAACACGTCCCCAACGTCCTGCCCATGGCGTCAAGTCGCCACAATGTCTCCAGGCTATGGCGCAATGCAATGCCATTCGACATCGTGAATGGGTGCCCCCCCCTTGTCCCAGGACTGAGGACTCCCAGTTGGTCCGGAGTAGCCGCGGCCTGGAAAATTCCACGGCCTCCGAGTCCCGGCAAATACAACCGCGAAATGAATCATGGCATGAACGAGTGAGGTCTTTGATCCAGCCCCAGCGCCGGCGCTAACAAGTGCTAGTTTCGTGCGTGACTCCCACATCCCGCCTCAATGGGCCAAGGCTTCGGGCAAGTTTCAGCTAGCTCCATGATCTGAAAGATGTCCAAATTACCCCCAATCCCACCGTCATTTCATCGCAGTACTCTTGAAGGGGGGTGGGAAACGCAAATTCGTGACATATCTGGGTGTGAGCGGCATGTACGTATCAAGATAACGATATTCGTGCGGAGCGTCGGAGTAGGTATGGATGTAAGAACGTGTGTGTTTGGCGACCCGACGTCTTCTGGAATCTGGACCATCAGCCATCACTTGTTCCCACGCGGCTCGGACCTCGCAAAGCGCCTCTCGTCTTGAATCTCATAGTCGCGGCTAGGGGGCGGAGAGGGCGGCTGACCCGAACAGTCGGGACTGTCGGGTTGCTGTAGCGCCAAATTCTAATGCGCCCGCCGCCGATTTCCAAACGGCTGGGTTCTAACTTCTATCGCCAAAGCGGCTTTCTGGCTGCTCGTCCATTCGTCGCCAAAGTGAGGGCGATGCATGTGTGGGAATGATATACATATGTAGTTCTCTGTCCTGCACTGGGTCGTTGTAACTTGCCCAATGATCGATCAAGAAAATCAATGAACCACTCAGGGACTAGTTTGCCAAAACACACAACATATATGTTCCTGTTATAAAACAAACAAGCACTATTCTCCGTCAGCAATTGCAGTTCACTCACACTGACTTTTGAGAATGATGGGATTGGTGAAAAGGTTATGTATATCCAAAAACCGTTGACGTCAACCAAGCGTCTCTTCGCCGTTTGCGGCACGCCATTCAGTGCTCACCAACAAGGTGACCAAAATCGACACCAGTGCCTCTCTAGACGTCGCTTTCCCAGCAACGTTTTTACTCGTAGCTTCGTCGTTCGATGCCCATCATATCAATGTCTTTAGGGTGTTTCAAGTTTCCCGTGTCTCGCGAGTGTCGGCGAATGGTATGCATTAGTATTACCAGCATTGTGGCCAGAACGGCTCTCTTCGCCTCTTTTCAATGCCTACTGGCGCTGAGCCACATGACCGATGCTGTGCGTCGTGATGCAATCCAAAAGAAGAACGAAGTGTAAATGCTGAAAAGGGTAATCCGACCAACCTCCTCAGTCCTGCTGCCTCAAAAGTCAATGGCCTCGGTGAGTCGGCCGCTCCGACCAGACCATGTCACCATTCGATTGCCCACGCTTATTCCGTACTCACACTAATTTTACGGCAACAAGCGCCGCGTAGACGCGAAAGCTGTTTAGTTTTTTTGCCTTTTGCCATGCTCACGAGCCGTCCCTGTTCCGTCCTCGGCCCGTGTACAGGTCAGACCTCTTAGGAAGCTTTCTCTGGCAAAGGTGTGCCGACGGACCCGGAACCTTCGAAGTTCGACCCGGTTCTCCAAAGCAGCGTCATCTCCCTTGATCCGCGTTCGCCTCATTGATGACCCCCTATCCGAACCTGCCGCCTTCAGTGACGACTGTGACGCCAGAGTGCAACCACTCCCCCCCCCCCCCCCCCCCCCCCCCCCGAAAGAAACTCCCCCCGGGTAACATGTATCCTTACACGCGCTAGGTGCTAGGTAGACAAGCGAAAAAACATGCATCTGTCCGGTCAAATTGCTTTTGAGAAACCTTTGCCCTCATGACGAGTAAATAGAAAAGTAGCAAACCAAATACATTATACATACATAGGTGTGTACAATATGCGCCCTCCTGGAATGGGATGATGGATCCTCTCTCTCTTCTTACCAACCCCCCCTTTTCCCAGCATTCCAGACTCCAGTGTCTGTTGAGAGAGGATGGAAAAAAGGCAATCTCGATTCTCACACGCCCCCTCCCTCTCTCGTCACGCTAGGCAAACGCGTCCAAGCCAAGAAGCATGAACCACGCCCCCTCCCCCCCAGAAAGAAAAGTTGGAGGCAATTTAAAACACGTGCTGGTCCGTCATCCCGGTGCTAGCGGCCTAGCCAGGCTAGCCTGAACCGAGGGCTTGGATTTCCTAACAGACGCCCCAGATGGCGGTTCTCCCTTCTCGATGGCTTATTCTTAATCTTGCTGGGTGGTGAATCGTGATACGCAGCACGTCTGGCTTTGCAATAAGCCCGTTGAAAAAAAGATAATACTCATATGGCTAGATAGACATTGGGGAACTTCTGGCCCGGCCATCATATGTGGTAACTACTGCGGGCATCATGCATGCGCGGGCTGGTGCGGTGCTGAATTCCTCTACGACTCCACTGCGCCCAGCATTGTCAATGCTGCTTCCTTGTAGTCTGCAGAGACGAGATTTGGGCCGATAATCTTCATGTCCTGGGGATGGAACCCGTAAAATTCTAAAGCAACCAGTAGAATCTGTAGGTTGAAGCATGTGCGCCCTCTCTGGAGTAGAACAAAACGTCGTCGTCAACACGTTTCGTCTGGACTCTGCCTTGCTCGACGCTCCGGCTCGTTCACATTGATATAACTGTGAGTATGCCGCAGAAACCCAACCCAAGCTAGGCCTGGGTTCACTTGGAATAGGCCCCTTTATTAGCCTCCCAGTCTGTCCCAGATGCCCGGTGCTTTTGGGGCGGACTGTTCCGCACTCCGGGACTGCTGCAGCCTGCTCAGGGAGCCCTAAGCCTTAATAAGGGGCCGCGCTGGGCTGCACTGGCCGAGTACATTATACATAGGTACAGTATAGTATGTATGTACTGTACGCTGATTGCGCTGGGTAGGATTGCAATTTGCTGAATCGGGCGCCCATCACGGAATTCGCAGCATGGGATGCGTAGGGGTGAAAGGCGGGACTCGTGGTCACTGGTTGCCACTGATTCGAAATGTACGTAACTTGACCAACTTGGAGGCGAGTTCCTCTGCGAATCTTTCATTCATGATGCCAAATTCTGCAATGTTGACAATTAACAATTGAGCATTGCTGCTTCTGAGACAGCGCCACAATGGATCGTGTCTCGCAGATCTAACTGCCTCGTTGGTTAGAAATCGATGAAAGCGGCTCCCTGATTATTACAGCCAGCCAGTCTACATATGTACGTACTGCAACGTGAGTCCATCCATGATCCGATCCTGCAAACAACGAAAAAAGTCCACACACTCATCTCATGTGTCCTCCTCGTCTGACATCCATCATCCAATTATCTCACGGCATCGTCCATCCACCCTCCGCCCATATATCCGCTGAACCAACAGGATGACCCTCTGTCAGCCCTTCTCCAAGCCAGATCACATCTTCACGTAACTCACGGTGATGTTTGCGTCATACAACCCCCACGCTACACTGCTACTGCAGGAACGACGCCCAAGTTCCGAGTCCCCGGCGCGGGGTGCGCCCAAGGAGACAATCACTCCCCGTGTTCCGGTTGCAAGCGTCTTCCTCCCGCATCGAATGGAACATCATCTTGAGACTAGACCGGACTAACAGTCTAACGTCTTTGGGCGGTGTCTTCAAAGTTACGGACTCGGCGTCTGCCTTCCCGAATCCCAACGCGTCGGGCCCAGAGTGTAACCGCTTTTTACGGAGTATTACGAGGAACAGATCTCTTCTTCTTCTTCTTGTAGTGCCGCTAGAGGAAGCCAGACTACCCTTACCCACCTTTGCTCCTTGTTCTGAATCTGCTAGCAAGCCATCCCGCCAAGACGCGATACCCCTCCAGTGAGGCAGCAGGCTCGGGTTAACAATATTAATACATACGTCAACGAATGTATCCTATAAGTCCTTGCTTCGCACCGTATTGTTAATGACAAGGTTGTAGGCATGCCAGCCGCCAGCCGCCCGCTGAGTCCTTTCCCTGAACGCGTTGCGCCACATGTGACATGTATGATGTGACATGTCCATGCCCCCAAGTTCAACAAGCTCTCCAGCGTCTTCAACGGCTTCAGTAAATGTAGCGCCTTGTCCTCCTTGGTCGTTATCAACCACTCGAAAAGGAATTTTCTACGACAATGAAGTTGTGAACCATTCATCTTCTATATAATATTGCACACACACCCCCTGAGCTCCCAAGCTCAAATAAGAGGGCAGGAAGAAAAACAAGAAGGAAAGAAATCGCCGGAAATAAAATAGACTGAAGCTGTTACCTACCTGGTAGACTGCCTCGGTCACTGTTCACAACAACATCCTCACACCCCCTCCCCCCTATTGTCCACTCCAGTCTCCGAGGTTCCGGCGGCACGGCAAAGTGCGTCGCAAAGTCGAGAGCCTTGCTTCTCCCAACCGAAGCCCCTCGCAAGAACGCAACAACATGGTCTTGTTCATTCGCGCGTTTTCACCAATGTCGTCTTTCGCCCTCTTTACCAATTGCCCATGATATACAGTTCCCCGCACCGCACCGCATGATGCATCACTGATCAGCGGACCGCACCACCCAGCCGGCCAACGTTTCCGCATCTACATACTCCGTAGGTAAGCCTCTACTCCGTAGGTATCCTGGGCCCATTTCTCCCAAAGAAGCTTCCCACCCCCCCATGCGCACCAAAGGGACTTGCCTCAATCCAAAAAAAATTGGCGTCATGCCCCATGTGGGGGGTTCTTTTTGCTTTGGGAAGGCCATGCCGCCATGTAACCCAGCGGTACGGGAGGGAGGGAGGGAGGTAAAGGCCCGTCGCGCCACCGCAGGAGGTCTTCTCATGAAGGCAAGCCCCCTTTTAGAAGACCCCCGAGAAGCTCCCCAAGGAACTCCCCAAGGAAGGTGTGTCTGATTTCCCGGCATACATACATATGTACGTGAGCGGCCAGAGCACAATGGGCAAACGGGGGCAAATCCGCAGGGATCAGCCATGAATGAAGTGATGGTTCCTCTCCCTCCCCCGCCAATGGCGAAATCCTTGGGGCCGCGGCCAACAAACTTCCCTTCCGCTCGGGGCCCCTCTTTCCGACACAGCATACCTACGTACCTAATCCTGCAACGGAGAGCTCAGAGGAATCGTTCTCACGAGAAATCAAGTTCGAGTTAATGTTTTATGCATGCACTTTCCTTGCATCTCCCCTCGTAGTCACTGGGTCAATAGATTCGATTCGTCCCTGTCTAGCCGCACAACGCACGGTGAGCAAATCAAGTATGTACCTATCTCTCTAGGTCTTAAGGGGTATCTACATGTACATACAATACCCTATGCATCAACGTTGTGAAGAAAATCTCCCGCGGGCGGCGCCGCCAACGAACATTCCAAGTCCAACTCCCCAACGTCCCACTACCTACATATGTACCTACCTACCTATGTAACTCTCCGCATTTTACAGAGCACGTACTCCGTACCGGTGTAACGTGTTCGTAACAAAGCTAACCCTGACTGATCATGTTTATTTATGTCTTCTTACGGAGTACAACCGCCCCCTCCTTCAAAGTTCACCCTGCCCTCACAGTGCACACCCTCTGAAAAAGAAGAAAAGAAAAAAAGCCCCAACCCCGTGTTCACTGACCACTACCGTGACCGTGACCGTGACCGTGACCCGAGCTCGAAACCCCCCCTTCCACACATCCCTGTTTTACGGAGTACGGGATATGTACATGTATACCTATACATATATGTACCTATGTAGCATGATAAGGGACCCAATGGCTGAATGGCAAGAAATAAAAAAAAAGGTCAAGGCTCGCTCCGCACATTCCAGGAAGTTTTGTCCCTGCGCACATGTCAGCACTTGGAGTTGGGGTCTGTTCACAGGTCCTTTCGTAGGGCTTTGAGTTTGGGCCCTTGGGGAAAATCTGGACACTTCAACCGTTGCCTGGTGGTCTTCAGACGGGACGAAATAGCCCTCCCTGAGGAACGATGGTCGATTACCGTGCCAGAAGGAAAGCGTCGAGTGAGAAGAATATCAAGTTTGTCTGTATACCTACCCATGTGGAGGCAACATGTTGGTCCTTGGATAAGAATAACTTCAAACTTGGTTAGCCGCTCGAAAGAGAAGAGCCTAGAGGCCACATCCAAATTAGCGTTGTGGCTCTCTTCATAATTTATTCAATGCGCCGTCAGATGTACAAGCATTCAATGGGGAGATGGAGGATCATGGGGGGAGGGGGGGCGCGCCTCGGCTTCGGTCTCCGAGGCGCTTTCGCGTCTTTGCATTCCCTGTCTCGCTCGGCGCTCGCAGCACCCACCCACCACCCCATGTCATTGAAGCGGCACGAAGTGCCTTCCGTGAACCCCCTCTATCCTTTCCGTACAGGAGAGACTGGATGTACATACGTACGAACTATGTAATAGCAATTTTCTCTTTCCTGAGAAAGGTGGAGCAGGCATCAGGCCAAATTTCATGAGCGACCCAGATATGTAGGTATGAAAGTACGTAGAGACGGAATGGCCACGGGAAGATTGTAGACAGAGCAAGAATTGCGCGTTTGATTGTGATCAAGTAAAAGCTAGCATTGTGTATTTGCTAAGGGTTGAAATTTGTGTCCACGCGCCAAACACCAATACGCATCGCCAAAAGCCGCTTGCGCGAGCAGGCGGTCTGTGAATACAAACACAAAAGTCAAATCAGTGACTCGTTGGTCTCAGAAAGGGAGAGGAACAACACGGAAAAAGCGGGGGACCAAACCACCGTACCTAATCAAACCAGCCACACCAAAAGCCAGAGAATAGATCGATCGTCAAAATTCGCACGCAACGGTTGCTGCCGTGAGGTATAACCGTCTTTGTATACATGAAACATGGCAAAGGCCAAGGGTAAATAAGACCGAAAAGAAATGCGGTCAACATGGACCACAGGAAATCAAAAAAGAACCCCCATATATTCAATGCATATGATGGGCTCAGCACGAACCAAGATCAGCAAGATACAATCAGTTCGCTTTCCCCCGCTCACGTCCTTCATTCGGCCGTTGTGGCCGGAATGAGCAGCGACGCGCGTGAGAGAAAGCAGGGCTGCAGACAATGTGGAACTCGCAGGCAAGGGTTAGGCGCCACAAGAAGTAGGTAGATACGAAAAAGAAAAGACGATGAACTAAAGGCGAACAGAAGGATTCGGCAAATGCGCGCAGCCGAGCAAGCAAGACAAAAGAATTCGCATAAATCAACCAGGTGTTTATTGCCAGATTGCAATTTTTGAGTTGTGTGTGGTTCCGCCGCCGCCTCTGGTAGCAAATCATGTCCCTAGGATTTTATTCGCCAAAATCGTGTACGGTGTAGGTCGTAAGCATCCACTTTTTTCGTCAACGAGATCAGATGCAAGTGGCCAAGGAGTTCAAGGCCGTTTCCAACCGCATGAGAGTGCGCACAAGTTGACCAACTGTCCGGCAGTGTCGAGGGGGTCATCTTCCTCCTTATCTTCGGTTCCGGTGTCCAATCCAATATTTATTTCGTATGCTCCTCCTATACTGCGTGTGACTTTGATTTTGCGTCGAGTGAATTGGGCCATGGCCTCATTCCCGGCTCTTTTCAATGTAGGCGCGTTGGTCTTCGAGCTTCCTCTAAATCAGATATCAGGGCGCACGGTCCCTTGCCCGGGGGCTGCAAAAAGGTTATCCTTTGGGATCTCGAGGCCTATTGAGGCGATCAATCATACCCTTGTCGATGTCACTCTTGTCGACGAGGTTACTGAGACTCATGACAGAGGTTAATCCTCCTTGGGCCGGGCGCTGAGCTTGCGATGGCGTCGGAGTTCCATTGGAACCGTTTTGAGCCGCAGGTGAGCGAACCCCCGGGTGTGGTCCATGGCTCGTGTTCATGGGCGGTTGATCATCTGTTCGGGGATCGCCTCCATACGACGACAGAGAGCCTGTGGGAGAATGTATCGACGGATAGTAGGATGGCACCGCCGCGCCGGGACCATGATGGGGATGGTAGTGGGAAGGAGGCGGAGGAGGAGGTGGAATAGAATTCGGCGCTAGAGGCTGACCGTATGCACCGAAGAGCTGCGTGCCGGGTGGAACGCCGCCTGGTACGGCAGAAACGGGGATGAATGCTGTCGAGCTGGACGAAGAAACTGGCTGGAATATGCATTCTTGATTCATGCGGGCGCAATTTTGACATTTTCCTCCTGGTGCGCTCTGATAGCCGCTACATCTTATCTGAAAAGCGCGTCAGTTTCGCTCCGCAAATGGTGGAGATGTGCATGTGGAAAGCAGACGCCGTCGTGGCGCAACTGGTAGCCCACTCACCTTGCGCTTTCTGCAATACCGGCAGGCAATTGAGGTCCGTTGGCGAGGAGCAGCCTGGCTCGATTGACCGTTGCCAGGTGGGCAATAGTCAGCCGCATATGATATATGAGGTCGCGGGTAGCCACTAGAAGGAGGAACGCCGGGTAGTGTACGGTAGAAATAAGCGTCCCCATACCCGCCTGCTTCTGATGGATGTGGAGCACCTCTCCTGTCGTCGTGGTAAGGGCCACGGTGATCTGACGAAGAATATGGCGACGATCTTGGGTCATGCGGAGGGTGCATAGGTGGTAAGTAACCCCCTGGCGTCAGTTGACTACCGGGTGGCGGCGGATAGCCGTTGACAGAATTTGGTGACTCATAGCGAGCATCATGGTCGTATCCTCGACCACCAGGGCCAGGCGCAGGGGGGGTACCGTAACCGCCAGCTCCGCTAGCTCTGGCCTCGTGAATAGAAGGAAGCGTCACCGGCGGAGGAATACCGGCTCTGGATTGATCTGAAGATGCGCGCGGCTCGTCAACAGAAGGAGCGTGTTGGCGAGAATCTGGTGCCTGCTGGGCTTCGGAGGCATTTCGCTGCGGGTGGTCCAGGCGTTGAGGGTCGTCTGCCATGCTACGCCGTCACAGGCCGAGGCTTCGACCTGACCTATCTTGTCGATGCACACAAGACCAAAGGCGGGAACTGTCGTCGAGTCTCCTCGTACTCGAGATTTTGGAAGAGCTGGTTTAGTTGGACAGTGAGGCTGGCCACGTGGTGAAGTACCAAGAAAGACACGAGTGAAACGAGCCTTCCGCGCACGAAGATCTGCTTTGTTCCAGCTTTGGAGTCGTCTTCCACACAAGACGAGATATAATGCACTTCCAAGCGAAAAGAAAAGAGCACACAGGAAGGTTAGCGCGATTCAGACGAGACTGCTGGTATGAGATGGATAGAGAGGGATGGTGTTCGCCCCCCAAGTGAGTGCAGGAGAATCAGTCCACGACGACTCTTTGAGAGGCTTCTTCTCAGATGCGGCGCAGAAGTTCGGCGTGCCGCTTTTCTCGCAGAGCATGTATGTGGGGAGGTAACGAGCTTACCACAGTCTAGTCGGTGAAGGGTGATGACTGGGATGAGAGAAGCGATTGCAAGAGGTTGATGCAGACGATTACTATAAGACGCAGAGGACCAAGGTGGAAGATGGCGTGGCGAGGTGGCCGAGTGACGTCGTAGCCACAGAGGAAACAACAAACTCGACTTGGGCCAGAGGCAGATTCCGAAAGTCCAAGCACTGATCAGATGGCAGAGATGCGCAAAGGACCGAGTCGCACTATGCAGGAACTACCACAACGAGGCAAATGGCGAGAGACTGCGATGGCGAGGCAAGGCGACGGAAGGAAGGTGTAGGAGAGGAAGTTGGGAGAGCCGCGGTGCGATCCGGCGTGAAACATAAGGGACAGAAGCAAGGCAGCGCAGAGTTGAGGTGAAAAAGCAGGGGGGGGGGAGGGGGGGGTGTCGCGACAGAAGAGGGTACCTAGGTAGGCCAAGCCAGGCAGTGCAGTGCAGTGCGTGCAGGGCCAGGGCAAATACAAAAAGATGGAAAGAAGCACTGACACAGGAAAGAACAAGCAAGAGCACTCAAAGGTCAGACTCACAGGCAGAGTCAGGCAGTCAGTCAGTGGCCAAGGCAAAGATGGAAAGTTGGGGGAGGGGCGTGTGTGGCCGCCGAGGGCAGAGCGCAGAGGCAGAGGGCAAGAGCGTTGTGGCAGGAGATTGAAGGAAGGACGGACGGACGGGCGGGCGGGCCGGCGGATCGAACACCAGCGCGCAGCGCCGTGGCACGCTGGCACAGTTGAAGGGCCTGGATTCAGCGAGGCAATTCGTTCGGTAGTGGGCGTGCCAGGCTGCCAGCCCAGCCAGTGCCAGCCGGACCGTCCGCCGTCCGCCAAGATGGGTGGGTGCAGAGGCCATCATGTCAGGGCAAGAGGCAACGACTTGACCTTCCAAGTTCCACGCCATGTACATACTCTATACGGAGTAGGCACCGGGCGTGGGCCTAATGCGCGGAAGGGCGTTGACTTAGCGGCGACGCAGAAGGGGGGGGCCACAGAGGGCGGGAAGGGAGGAAGCGAGAACGGGCGGACAGCGCATCATGGGTACCACACGCGCAAAGGGGGCGAAAAAGGGGGGGCCCGCGGCGCTCCGGACGGCAAGGCAAGCACGGCGTCACACAGCAGACGGGACGCTGCGAAAGCATGGAGAGGCATGGAGAGACTCGAGAGGGACAGGGACAAGGCGTTTGACGCCCTACCGCCGCGACAAGTTACAGTACAGCAGAAGCCAAGGGCCCGTCGTGGTGCAGAATAGTACCTTTAGAACGCACCAGAGAAGGCAGAAGAACGCACGCACAAGCCAGGGGTGTGCGCCGACATGCACGAGGCCCTTCCCTTCCCTTCCCCTCCCCACCCACATACACGCACAGCCGTCCCGCCTCCTTGCGGCCAAGCCCCCTTCGTCTTGCCTTTGCCTATCTACATCCACACCCGCTCCCGAGACCCCGCTACACGCCCAATGGCGCAGGGCATACGAACATGCCATGCAGTCCGGCTGCTTTCTTCTGCCTCCTCCTCCCGCATCAAGCTCCCATCATAATTTGGAGCCAGATTAATTTCTCGTCAGGCACCACCTTGCTTGACAAGTTCCGTCCGCCACGGGACCGCCCTTTTCTCGCTCCCTTTCTCGCGTTCCGAGTCTTGACTTCGAGCCTTGGATTGCGGTCCAGGATGGGGGGCGCGGAGCTTCAGGGTTTGCGGTTAACTTGTCGACTGTGATGCGAGGCTGGGGGCATGTTGAAAGACGAAGAGAATGTAATATGTATCTGTACGCTGAGAGCCTGCGGCCATGTCGAATGGAAGTAATCTCTGTACGCTACGAAGTATTAGTTTTTATATTGCCAACACACCACGCACAGGACTGAGGAGCTTCATTGATTCGGAGAGTGACGACTATTTGCATGAGCACTGCCGCACTCTATTGCCCGCTTTGGGCAAACTGCAGCCCCGTGCAGGTCGTCGCTTGCTCGGAGGCAGCATCATGGCATGGCATGTATGTCTCGGTCGCCGGCGGCCAGATGAGGCGCAGGAACCATCATCGGGCAAGACGAGATGTGTATGCTCATGTAGGCTTTTCGATAATCTCCGCTGCGCCGTCTGCAGCTGCAACCCGTCCAACAGTTCTAAGGCATCTCGAAGCTATCACGGGACTGTCTGTGTGACGGTCACTGGACCAAGCTCGTGTGAGGTGCCGAGGAGCATCAAGCTGGGTAATGTATGTATCGCGTTTGCTTTGCGAGTTGTATGTAGCCGTGCCATGATGTCGATAGCCGCTTTAGCGTGGAGCCTTGAAAATTCTCCGTGACGCAACACGGCAAACAAGCGACAGACGTATGTACGTAATTCCGCAGTGACGCACGTCATGTGGCCAGCCAGAACTGCAAGGGCCAATTCGCAAAAGCTTGTACATGGCCGCCGCATCAGACATCAGACACCAAGGGCCAAGGTCATTCGCAGTTCGTGATGTCGCGCAGTCACCATCTGGGACACCCTGCGGCCGACGGCATGCATGCAATACATGTACATACGGAGTACATGTTTCTCGGTACCGATGATGGGGAATGTGCGTGACAGGTTCTGGACTTTCTTGTCGCGGGAAGCCCGGCTTCCCCTAGCAGAGCGGGAATGCAGCCACGGGCGGGCGTCGTGCCGTTCCCAGTGCTCGGGCCTTAGGCTGAGGCTAAAATCGAGGCGGAGGCGGGTTGGTCCCCCAGGGTCATGATGTCCGACGACGTCACACTTTCTTTTTTTTCTGAATTCCTCCATACATATGTACATATTACGGAGTACATATCCGTAGGTAGTGAAAGCTTGCCACGGGGTCTCGAACTGCAAGACCCTCTCGATGCTTTCGGTCGGACGCGCACCCAGAGTAGCGCCGGCTCTTGTCTTTGTGTGTATGTACATACATAGGTATATGATATGTACCTACGTACATAGACATGTACCTTCCTGATGTCTTTGGTATCTCATCGGACAACATCGAACATCGAACATCGGGTTCATCGACGCTTGCAGGGAATGCCTCTCAGCCTGCACTCGCTTTTGGACCTACCTGACGGCACATGGCATTATAAACAGCGGTGAACCGTGAGGAGGGAACATTCGACTTTCGCGCGCGCTGCAGTACAAGACGCATGATGCATACAAGCAATACAAGTGATATTTACGATGTAGTGCATGCGCCAAGCTTGTCTGGTAACTCTGGTTGTTGGCCGGATCATGATCTCGGCGTATTGTATGTTCGTGATGGTTGTGACCGTCAAAGGCCAGGCTGTATGACTATAATTCCTCCGTACAACATGTCGGTGTTATTATTGCACACTTGCCTTGTATCGACGGTTGGTGTCAGTCAGTACGGCAGCAGCAGGTTCCCACGACATGTCGAGCCTCGAGTTGGTGCCACAAGATGCGCTTGAGCACCGAACACACACATACACCATACACCATTTTTTGTTATTGGTTATCTTTATAAAAATAAAGCAGCCCGTAATCATTTTCGTGCCGGTACTCTGCACGGAGTACTGTAGTATCGCATTACATACATACATATCGAATTATCACAGCAGGCATCACGATTCATGGCGCGCGGCCCGTAGGGTAGTACATATCGGGCGGGGACGGGACGGCAAGAGATGGGGCATCGGCGATGTAGATTCGTGGTGGACGGCACAAGTTACAACTTGTGTACAAGTTGAAGCAAACCAACGAGCCCTCGGAGAAATGTACATACAATAGCTTTAGCATCTGGCAGCATTTTGCAGCGCAGGAACAGTCCATTAAACGCCGCTAACATGCGGATGCGCCCTCGAGAGCTTGCGTCGCGCATTACTACCTCATAATGATGATGCGGGCTCGGGTTGGCGCGCATTCGACCCACCAGGATTGACAAGCGGCCATCGGCATCGACCAAGCCAGTCTACGGAGTAGAAGCCACAGATCGCGCCATCCAAAGTATGTGCATGCCTATATGTACCCCGTAGGCTATGGTACATACAACTCCGTACACAGAAGTCCACGCAACCGTAGGCGATGCGAGACGCCACGAGCGCGGTGGATCCCGCCAGCCCGTTCCGCAACGTCATGCAAGTGCCCTGAGGCCTCGCGCGTTGGAGGCATAGGTAAAAAGTCGTAACAAGGCGCAGCAGGCACTATATTTGATAGTACCTACATACATAGCGGGACAACAGTGCAGCTGGGCCATGACGTGGGACCTGCTTGCTGCTACGTATCCTGATACCTAGAGAAGCGAGAAATGAGTCATCTCGAGTAGGTACCTACCCAACATAGGTACGAAGACTAGGTAAATACGGGCCCTACAAGCTACAAGTGCGAAACGAACGCCCAATTCACCAGCACCTTACGGCGTATACTCCGTAGTTCCTCAACACCTAATAACCTCGTACCAACTTGCCAAGCAAATGCCGCCGCCGCCGCCGCCACCGTCAGTAAGCGCCCCCAAGTTGCACTTTTTTACGGTTACAGCAATCCAACGGCGCAAGTGGCGAGGTACTACCGGCACTATGTACATACATGCTCCGTATTTACATATGTACATACCTACATAATACATTACATTACATAACTTGCATGTCATGTGAAGCGGGAACAGGGGTGAAGCTTGTCTCCAAAGATGCAGAATGCTTTTTCCGATGTCCGGCGACTCGGCGAGCGCAGAAGTCAGGCAGTGCTGATTGGCCCT
Source organism: Claviceps arundinis (assembly GCA_018360175.1). Classification (NCBI taxonomy): domain Eukaryota; kingdom Fungi; phylum Ascomycota; class Sordariomycetes; order Hypocreales; family Clavicipitaceae; genus Claviceps; species Claviceps arundinis. The sequence continues at coordinate 38,899 of SRPS01000205.1, forward strand.
CTGCCCACGGCCGACGGGAGCGATCCAGGAAAGCCCCCCTTTCGGAACTGACACGTAACGTTGATAATGATAGTGTACCACTACAGACATACTCGATATGTACTCTGTAGACATGTGCAGCAATACTTGTTCCTTTTCTTTTACTGTTCACTACTTTTTTTTCTTTTTTGTTTTTCTTCTCAGCCGCCAGAAAAATCCCTGCTTGTCACGCTGTGATGTCGTGCTGCCATATCGTATTGCTGTCCTCTGTCTACTCCATAAGTAGGTAAGTAAGTAGGTATACATATAGCCCCCCGCGCTTCTGAGACACAGAAGCAAATCGCACAGGCTGCCGGTATGTAGCGTAGCATTTTGGGCCGCCCCGACCCGCGGCGAACGAGCGGCGCGTGCATTTTTTGCCCCCGATGGACGAAACGGAACGGCCAGGCCAGGGATGTAGGTACAAATGTTGTGCGCGACGCGTGGAAAGGCAGCCAAGGTCGGGTCGAGACCGGGTCGGGGCCTCGGGCCTATAAATTGCCGTCATGTGTGGTGTGGTGGTTGTAACTTGTCAGCCATCCATGGCTGACGGAATTTGACTCAATGACAAATCCGGACGATATGTAATGCAAAACGGGCAAAGTTAAACGGCCAGCAGTGAGCAGTGAGCACTGAGCATATGTAGGTACATATGTATCTACGGAGTACTAAGGTGTCTCCCGCCTTGCGCTGTTCCGTCTGGGGTTCCCGAGACGGGTTCCATATCCCGACAGCGGGTTGGCTGCAGAACCCGGCCGCAGTACATACTCCGTAATTGTATGCACGAGCAGTGCCGCTTTTTCAATGGGTCCTCCCGCTAAGCAGCTATTCGTGAATCGTAGGTGCGAATAAAGTTGGCCCTTTATTAGCCTCTTCCCCTCCTTCCTCTTCTTCTTTTTCTTCGTCGGCCGTCGCAGCCCCCCAGACCCCGTCTCTCTCAAGGAGATGCTCCTGTTGGCTGCGTCGGGGGCCAGTCGCCGCATTACCCCTGCCGTTTGCGTCTTTTGCACGCGGTGCTGCGCCGCATTGACCAGCGCGCAGTGCGATCTGGTAGGCTGCGGCACGGTGCGGGGCGGAACGGTGCGCGTTTGTTGCGTTGAACTTGGGGGAGTATGTGCCTAGGTAATACGTACATAGGTATGTGCCTACAGACGCTTGGTTGCCCGTTGTTTCATGGATCATGGATCGAGGGGGAGAAAAGGTCTTCGGCCCTGGCGGAAGGACGGCCCGTATATGCAATACATACTTAGGTTGCAACGCGCTGGATCAGGACAGAGTAGCATGATAGACAGGTCATGTAGCATACCGAAATGTACATATAATAAGCAACAAGAACTTAGGTAGGTAGAAGAGAACATGGCCACATTATCGTCGCGAGCCGGGGGGGACGCCGGGGAAGCTATAGGCTCTATATACCTAGCCATGCAGACTGCAGTACCTATGTACATAGGTACCTACGTAGTCCGTATTGCAACATGCACACGCGTGACGCAGCCACCGTCTGAGAGACGCTGCCTCGGCTGCCGACCGGGCACGGAGTGAGTTCCTTTACCCCCATGTTGTCGTCGGTTGTTGTCCGTATCGAAGGCTCAATGCCACGCACAATTTTCTGCTGGGGAGACATGAGGGATTTGGGCTGGGAGTGAGTCGTCAACTCGGACTGCTCCGCTCGTGCCGGCTGGGCCCTTCTCCTTGCCCCCATCGAACTCGCCACAGAAGCCCTACTACAGGCCCCAAAAGTGGCACGAGAGTTCGAGCGCAGACGACACGATGACAATGAACCGGTCTGTGGGTCAGCATTAGTGTTTCCCGACCGTCTGGGAATGCAGACAAACGGCAACCAAAGGACCCAGCTGGTTGGGTTCCAGCGGTCGGAGTGGCAGGGATCAAAGCCCTCATCCAGTGAAGAGGCCTCCTTAATGGGGCATCTTCAATGCTGCATCTACAGCGGTGAGCGGTGTGGTGATCTTCGGAAGTGCTGGCTTCGCGGCTTCACTCGGCGTCGCGTGGGCACTGCCACTTCACGCGAAATATTGCATTATGTATCCCAACAACAGGAAAAACATCTATAAACCCCACTGGAACACACAAATCGTCAATAAAGACCACGTCATGGAAGCAAGACACAAAACACCACGAATCATCAAAAGACGTCCACCTAGCGCAACATCCTCAAACACCACGAAGACCGCAAATACCGCAAGTCACTACATACATACATACCTACAGTACATACCTACATCACCCCGCCATCACCCGCCGTCATTCGGGTCGTACCCCCCCTCCGACAAACCAAACAAGGCTCGTCCCGTCCTTGCCGCGCCATGTCCTGGTCCCCTTCCCGCACTTTCGTGCTTCACCAATACATACGTACCATGGAACCACAAACGCACAGAGCCCATCCCAATCCCCGCATTCGAGAGGGTGGTACGGGCGTCTTCTTTTTGTGAAACCTGAACTTCTCCCCCCTCTTGTGTGACGGATGCGGGAGAAGGAAGCCACAGTTGATTTGACTGGGCGTAGACCTTCTTCATGCATTGGCCTTTCCAATTAACAGCATCGACGCTACACCCAGACCAAATCATGCATGGTTGTGCCATCCAAACGCTGCGCGATCACGTACCCCGTCATATGCCATCATGTGGTTCAACTTCCTCTCCTACTCCGTATGCGTGCTGACAGGTCACAGCCTGATAACGTCGTAGCCTCGTAGGCTAGCTTTTGCAATAGCGAGCTGTCGGAAATGAAACCGAGCGCCCCTCCCAACGTTTTTGGTCGCTTTACTAATGAAAGCGCGTCATTAGCTTTACTGCGTCGCGTCATTGTTGAAGGAAAGCACGTGAAGTCGGTTGAGGCGAACGCGGCCGCCGGCATCCATGCAGTCAGCCGCCTCCACCCCCCTCCCGCCGTCCCCCCCAACGCATAGAACCGTCTGTCTGATTAAGAATAGAAAGTAGAACCCCGACAGATAACGACAGACACGATGGCGCTTGTTTTTTTCTTGTGCAAGTCCTGCGATAGGTGAGCCAGGATAACTCTGCTCTGTTGGTTGTTTGCTCGGAAATATGAACATGACGTGATGAACGGCCCACCTGGTTGAACCCATAAACTCGCCGATCCAGGTAGTATAGCCAAATGCATTCTTTTATTTGTCCGACAAGAAACACATTCATGTAATGTGACATGTAACTTGTGTACTTTGTCTTGCTCCTATTGACAAGTCAACTCCATGCAAACCCGCCTTTAGGCAAACTACATTATACATACAACCTTACTTATTCGTAACACACGTTTTTTGGCCCCTTGACTACCTGTTTACCCATCTGCTTTCCCGCCTTTTCCCGTCCCTCTTTGCCGCCTATTCTTTCTTCCATGAACTCAATTTTTTTCCCCATGAACTCAGAACGCCTCATTCCGGACTTGCATCTCGAAGCCGGGACGGGCCACCGAAGCCAAAAAAAATAAAAATAAAGGGCCTTGCCCTGCCTGATGAGCAGGAACGTCTCATGTGATATTCAGCGGGGGCCGGGTCTTGGAGATTCCCTCCCCCATCCATCAAGCAGCGAATGGCAATTCTTGCCGGACCGGATCCTTGTTGTGTGACCTGTAAGGACAGAAACTCTGCAGGAGACCCGCATTCAACGTACCTGTACGGAGTAACCTACCTACCTAAGTATGTACCTAACGCAAAAAGGCCCCCGGGGCCTGGGTGTGATCTTTGACGGGGCCCGGGGGGCCGAGGCAAAACGTGAAGCTGCTGGGCCCTGGCCCTCCCTTCCTCAACGCGCGCAAGCCATCTGGCAAAGACGCCCTCGCACCACCAAGTCGCACTGCAACTTAACGAAAGACCCTGAAGAAAAAGATTAAAAAGAGAGAAAAGACAAGAAAAAAAACGTTGATGAGCTGGTCGGTGGGCGTGTTTTCTCCCCCTAGGTGGATGTAGCCCCATGAGAAAAAGCCAGAACGCGTTGTTTCATCAAGCCCCCCCCCCCCCACCCTTCCATTTTTCGCGAAAATTCGGCACTAAAACGCAGTCGGCTTACTTGATTGGCGCCCCAGTCAAGGGCCGTCCCGCGAACCAAAACAGGGCGGCACATCACGTGATCGAAGATTGATGCGGGCTTCCATGCAACTCGGATAAAGTCTGCAGCTCCCGCGCGGCCCCGCTTTTCTGTCAGGGCTGGGGGGGTGGGGGGGAAGCTGTTTTTGACTGGATCGGTGCAATTGGCCCATGTCCGACAAATGTCGAACTCAACCACTAATACACTATCAAGTCAAGTGAACGACCAAGTATCTGTATACCGGCCAGGCATTCTCGCAATTTTTTAATTTTTTTTAATTATTTTTTCGCATTTTGTGTTACGTATGCATTTTTTGTCCTGTGTCTCGGCTTTGCATGTTTTGGCCTGCAGTTGTCAATGTCAACTTGTTTTTTCTCACATTTCTTATTGCGTCTTTGCATTTTTGACCCTCATCTCGTGCAGCGTAGCGCCCCCGGCTATAAGCACTGCAGCTGTCATACCTGCAGACCTGCAGTAACCTGCTCGTGGTATGTAACTTGTAAGTTGCCACCCATCCCGCCTAGGTACCTAGTCTACCTATGTATGTATATACACAGGTCGCATGAAAAGGAGCGGGACCCTTCTACGCCAAGACATTCGAGGTGTGATTTGTCTCTTCGTGGAATAATGATGCAGCTCCCCCCCTAAGTCGGTCACCGAGCGCGGCGAGCTGTGGGAGGTGGGACGGGCCGTTGATGCTGTGGCCAGACTTGACGTGATTTCATTTGACACTACTCCGTATGTGAATACGATTATGACCCCATCTGGATGCCTTTTGGCATAACGTGCCGCCAGAAACATTGCCCGGAAGAGGCGGTGAGGCTTCCGGCTGCAGGTCGTCGTCTCTCGAACGACTAATTGGGCGAAGCACATGTAGCACGCTATAATTACGTGCCCGCTGCGGCGCTGCTTATTCGAGGTAGGGGCGAGTCACGAGTGCATCTGTGAATCATTTATAATTTTGGGCTGCGGGCATACATGATACGGTGCGCACGCCGCAATGTAGGGGTAACTTGGTAAGTGTGTGAATCGGCAAGCATTGAGCAATGTGCAATTTAGTTTGGACATTCGTGAAGTTCAAGAAGCAAACATATGGAGTCATTGGAGTATAGGGTCACTCATACTCACGGGTGAGGTCAACGGCCGTCAGCCCGCAATGGAGATATAACCCGTGGATACATCATACGTGTGACTGTGTGAACTAGCAATAATGTGTAAGGTACAGGGATGACATCGTGGACTACATATTTTAGAGGCGAGGTGTGTAGTGTTGAGACAAGTACATACCTATGCCACTGCACATGTGACATACTAACGCATCATGGGGATGAGTACGTTTATGGACATTAGTTTGAACGGGACTCGCAAAGATGTTTATGTATACAACATGTACCAGGCACCATACCAAGGAAAGGGGGTCCCAGACAGGGTCAGCTTGGAGTCTCGGACAGCAAGCACGATTTCTCTCTTCCAGACTAAGCGCACAATTCACAAAACCCGAGTTTAAAGTTATGTAGTATCATTGTATCAATGCCAGTACTATTACGCTTGTTGCTGCAAGAATGGTGGTAGTGCATGTTGCTGAGGTTGCTCGCTTCAAGATGAATCTCAATCATGCGCTGCTCGCCGAGGTGTCGTCGGACGAGAAACGATGAGCGACGTAGGGGGAGTACATGTGAATTGACAAGCATGTATAATGAAGAGGCAAGAACTCGTCTAACGTGGAGGCTAGGGCGTAAAGGTGCGTGAATAGGCGAATGCCACGTAATTTCGGGATAAGCACGTGTCTTAGGCCATCGGCATGCAGTATAGGGGTAAAACATGTGTGAATAGAAGAACTGTGTGTAATGTAGGATCTGAGTGACAACAGTCACCTCGGTGTGCATTCGTCAAGAGACAGGACTCGGCCCTTCAAGTGACAGCTTGAGTAGCCTGCAGGCTGCATTGCCATCCGACCGGCGCCTCTGACCAAAGAGGTGCTACAAGCAACCAAACTCTGTCTTAAGCGGGCACCGGATTCTGGCCCTGTCTCCCGCGGCTACCGCCCGTCTCTGCGTGACAAACACTAGAGAACGGCCAGACATGCCTCAAGATGCCACGTCCACTGAAGTTTATACATCAAGGGAACGGACTGGAGCGTTCAGCGTTGAGATGTAACGGGGGTGCACACTGCAGATGCATGATGTCCCGTGCTGCTAGCGGCTTGGTGGAGTTTGACAAGTTCAAGGACGCAACATGGCCATCACTGATCAGTGATCACTTTGTATGCTGCTGCCTGCGTATGGACTTCCGCCGCGTTTCAACTGCTGCCTAAAGACTAAGCCGCCGCTGCGTTGTGGCCTGGTACGCCACATGATTTCAATTTTTGCCCCTTGCTGGACGGGTCACCCCCATCTCACCAACTTAGCCATCGAGCCATACCTACATGCTGTCATTCAAGCGGTCTGCTAACTCGGGCCCCGGAACCGTATCACGACGATGACGCATAAACCAGATAGTCATCTCGGAAGTCGGAAAAGATCTTTCCGACTGTTGCGAGACATAAGACTGTAGACACACAAGTACACGGCCCGTTGTAACGCCGAACGGTTGTATACGTAACTCCAGGAGTCCAGATTAGAAAGACAGAGCCTTACTATCTTGGAATTAAGGATCTATAATCTGGCACATAGATCCGTGTGATGTATCAAGATTGCGGGACATAAGACAAGCTGGCACTGGCAGCTAGCGGTCTGCTATGCATCTCATCTGTCATGTACCGATTAGGTTGAACTGGAACAGCCCTAAGTCAACGTTTATCGTAGAACCAGGTACCTGCTGGTCCTGCAAAAAAAAGCCATATTGAAGCTTTGAAGGTGGTTGCGAGATATGAAGCATGTAGCAACCTGCTATAGTCGATTGATATTATAACATCACTTACATCAGTGATCACGCAAAATTTGAAACGAGTCCTAGTCGTCTTGGAACGAGATTTCTCCGTCTGTTGGTCGGGCACCCGGCAGACTCAGAGATCTAACACAGGAAGCTATATCAGGGCCACAAGCACCTATGGGCTTGTAAGCGGTCTGCTGAGTATCAAATTGACCAGCTATAGCCTATAATAGGCTATGGTTCAGACAGACACGCCCTGAACCATGTTAGGATGGTATGCCCGGCAGAGAGACTCTTTGCGGCTGCGAGTGCCGAGAGCCCAGACAGGAACCTGTTACCTGGAAGCATTCTTCACTGTTCAGGCGTTTCTGCCATGAATAGCAAAAGCCTTGAAGACAACTCGATATGGTTGGTCATGAATCCCATTGTTGTAATCAAGACCCGTCACCCCGTCACCCCGTCACCCCGAGATAATAGATTGCTTACCGTTAGGCCTTTGCTCTTACCCTTGCTTTATTAAATCCAAAGAGATTAGTGTAGTTAGTGATATGATCATTGATGAAAAGAGCGCTGACTGCAGTCCTGCTTGTTCCTTCAATCGTCCCAATCAAGATCTGATTCTGTCTATTATCAATGCTGTGACCTGTCTTGGTGTTGAGTGCGCGTGAACATCGTACACGGGATAATGGCTTGCGTAGAGAGGCTTCAGTTATCAAATGACAAAAGTTAAAAACCCCACGAAGGCCGACCATTAGTTCATCTAGATTCTAGATAGGCGGCAGCTCGGAGTAGGACTTATTGAGCCATGCACCTTGTATTCGATTGTTGAGAACCTCCGGGCTTCAAAGCGCATCGAAGCACATAAGGACTCAGCCTCTCAGGAGATGTGTTGGTATTTGAATTTTGAGGGCAGGATGGCCTGCATTATGAATATGATCAACGAAGCCAAAAGGAGACGAATAAATTAGACTTGGAGGTTGGAGCAACGGATTGATTCTGAATTTCTTTCTGTCTGATGATTCAGATTGATCCAATGCTGGGCAGAGCATTATGACTCAGAGGAAGGAGACTTCGCACAACGAACAAGACTACTTGTAGTGGGCCTCGAGTTCTCTGCTTTTGGGCCTTGGCGGTACATCGTAGGCTTGAAAGACAAATTATTTCTTCCGTGTTAGCGTCTCGAGAGTCGACGATATCGAATCCTCGATAAACGCGAGGTGCTCTTTAGAAAAGACCAATAGCTATTAGCCACAGCCAACTGGCAGTGCACTGAGCCTTTGGCCGTTGGGCGGCGGGCCTGGGGGCTGGCGTGATCTTCTGACAACTTCGGTGGACTCTTTCGTGAGTGTGGTCTTATTATTTATATTCTCGTCTGTTTCCGTTGCTCGCTCGTGTCTGAGAGACTGAGATGAATAGGGTGGGAGTTGACATGTTCGCCGGCTGGGTTATCGTGAAAACCTAAAGGCTCGTCGGCACTCGCAGACTGAAATCGTAGTGGAAGACTCCAAAATAGGAGTCTAGTCGCAGGTTCGAACTTCGACCGTCGACGCTCACTATGTCCCCGTAGAATAGCTGTCTATCTCTCTCTTCACAACTTTCCTTTCTGCCTTCGATTACAGGTAACAATCGACTGTGTTACCGACTCGCCAGTGATATTTTCGCCGCAGAAAAATTGGGCGACCGAGCTGCGGCGCTGCGCAGATCGATTTGTCGCCTCTCCGGAGTCTGCGAGAGAGGTAAGGAGTCATAGGGAGTCAGGGACTCGCCGGAGCCCCAGGTTAAGCCCAGGCTTCTGCCATGAAGAAGCCATCAGGGTTCAGTGCCATCCTTTCTGGCAAAAGTGCATTGATCCGGACTCACGAGTCACTCCCCGCTGGCGTCCTTTGCATTCTGCGCCGGGGATGAGGGAAAGCTGTCCCCGACACGTACTCGACAACGGGTAGCGAATCTAGACGAGCGGTTTGCTGCAGCGATAACGTGAGGCTTCTGGCGCGTGGAACGTTGGCACGTCGAGGCTGCGCTACGCGAGAGATGTTGACAGAGGTGCCATCATCCATGTAAAGGGGGGAATACGAGGTTCTACGAGAGGCTCGGGAACAGATGCGGTCGGCACAGGAGATGTGGTACTGTAGGAGGAGTCAGGACTAGGCAAAGCCGCAAAGGAGACTTGAAACGCCATGAGAGGCACCTTAACGACTTGGCTCCTCTCGACCGCCCTACATGACGAACTTCTCCAATTTAAAAGAAGCGCACAAGTGATGATTACACACAGGGCGTACACAGCGGGATGGCGCGGCTCTCTATCGTTTCAGAGTCAATCACGAACAGGTATACTTTTCATTGCTCCGAAAACGTTTAATGACCCCTCAATTTTGTTCTCAGTACATGCGGAGTAGATTGTGTTCATGTTTGATTTCCCTCCCTTTTCATCTCTAAGCGTCCAAAAGCAAGCCCTAAAAGACTAGACCGCATCGAACAGAGTCTGGAAGCGGGACCAGCCCCCTCATTTTCCCCACTATCTGCCCCGGCGTTTGGTTCCGTTTTGGTGACAATCTCGAGGCTATGTACCTACATACCTCCTAAGATGGGCGGGAATCATTCCCCTCCCCCGAAAAAGAGGGCATCCATGATCCTGGGCCGAAAATTCTGGGGGGAGGATTGGAAGCGGGGCCGATTCCGTCTTTGCTTTTCCGGGGTTCATTCAATCTCGTGGGGACGTACTCCGTATGTACATACGACCTTGTCCCTTCCCAATCCCTTCCCAATCCCTTCCCAATCCCAACATGCTGAGAAGGCAAGGACGGGCAAAAGTGAGTACACAGATGTTGAAGATGAAAACCTCCCGAGAAGTGCCCGCGGGGAAATGTTGCCGCCGGAGACTATTTTAAGCGGCTCTTTCTAATCTTGACCCACTGGCACCGTGGCACGGCACCTAAAGAAGAAACAAAACTGTCTGTAAACAAAGTCAAAGACTCAAAGGAGAAGAAAGAAATCATTTTGTGGCAGTTCTCGCGTCGTCAAATGCACTCTGACTGTTGATCAAAGGCCCTGTGCTTAAGAGTCAAAACGTCTCCGACAGGTTCTAACTTCTGTCACTGTGGGACCTCTGAGTCTGAGTCTGCACTTTAGTTTTTGTCCCTGTTTTGCTGGCTTCCTTGAAGTTCCTGCTTCTTCACGAATCACCTCCCCTCAACGTGTTCAACGTGAACGCGCAACTTCTGCTAGGGCGTCACAGGGTCAGGACTCAGGACTCAGACAAGCGACGCGTCGCAATCGAGCCAACAATGTCTGACACTACGGCTGTTAACCAAGCATACTTCAAGTAAGATAAGCGAGACAACTGACAAAATACTCATCCCACCGACCCGCCAATGCGCGTCTCCCTTTCTCCCTTGGCTGTAACAAGTACGTGTGCAGATGCCAGAAACTGCTTTCAACTTTGATTTTGTCTGCATCTGGCTGGGCACTTTTGGATGATCTGTCAGCCGCTATTGATCGGACCCGTGTGATCGTGTCATGGCACTCGTCGCATCTCATTTAACACACAGAGATATGGAATTTCCAGGAATTGAGAAGAAGCAACATTCGATCGACAGGCGCGACTCGCGAGACTTGTCACTTGAGATCAATCTGCTAATCCTTGCACGTTTGTTTGCACAGTAACCTCGCCTTGGATTATGATACCAGATTCCAGACAACAATTGAACGCCTAGAGGAAGAGGTCAAAGCCCGCGCTGACCTCCTCGGCGCGCGACCAGGCGGCCGGTTACTAGACTATGCCTGCGGCACGGGGCTGTTATCCAGAGTGCGTATCCCATCCGATGATCCTCGAAAGGGGATCCGGATTCGTCTACCACTGACCCGAACGGAAAGGCAGGACTGGAAATCTTGTAGCCACGACTTGAAACTTTGGAAGTTTGAAACTATTACTAACCTGCAATCAATTATCAGGCACTCGGGCCTCAACTCAGCCGTTGTGTTGGCATCGACATTTCCGAATCCATGGTCGAGCAATACAATTCCAGGAGCAAACGCGACGTAAGAGCTACCAATGACCATACGTCGAGCCTGAAATCCCCCCATCTGCTTTCCCATCCTAAGATTCAGAAGTCGAGCTTGGACTAAATGCCTCCTTTGCGTCGTGCGGAAACAGGGCCTAGCACCAGAGCAATGTATCGCATACTTCGGCAACCTCCTCTCCCCCGATGACCCCTCCCCCGAGAACTTCTCGTCCCCCGATTTCTTCGACTTCGACCTCGCAGGCGTAGGCCTCGGCTTCCACCACATGGACGATTGCGCCCTCGCGGCAAGGCAACTGGCCCTACGCCTTCGACCAGGTGGCGTTCTCTTTATAGTCGACTTCATCACGCACGCGCCACCCCCCTCAGACCAGACATCGAGTGTGCGACACAACGGATTCACGGAGCAGCAGATCAGGGACATGTTTGAGGGGGCAGGCGCTGGGGGTAATTTTGCTTTTCATGCGCTGCCGGAGGATATTACATTCGAGAATGCCCATGGAAGGGGAAAGCACATGGCTCGGAGGGTGTTTATTGCGCGGGGAGAAAAGGAACAGTAGGGGAAACTTATGGCTGTAAAAGTTGGGATTGATGCGGGAGATTGGGCATACCGGATAGCATCCGCACCGGGCACATGTCTGGAATTTTGTGGGAAGCCGGAGGCTCAAGAGGACAGTGTTCAGCCAAAAGTAAGATCTGCGATGAGCTTTGCAGCGATACACATGCGTCTGATGGGACAAGCTGTAGCAAAGACGCTCTGAAATCCACAACAAGACTGCGACATTGGATTCTCCCCCTCCTCGTCTTTATCCAGCACTGGCGAGAATGACACATTCCTACCTAGTATACATTTATGTTAACGCGCTCCTAGCAAATAGCTTTTTTCAAGTGCCACTTAGTGCCTTCACCAGCAATGGCAGAAATGACGCATTCTATCCCTTTGTAGTTTACAGAAAATATAGCTCTATAGGATATGGCAATCCTATGATTTCTTATCCACATTCCGGGCTCCGGCTACCCTTCTGATACATGTACAGCAAACGCACTACCCAGCAAAATAGCCGGCTCCTCGAGATTGTGATGCTCATAGCTAAGCCATCGTCAGTTCATTGTCACTTTCAATAGAACAGACATTGTTCGCGAAGAACAAGCTGTCAACAAATCATGAAAGTAGGTAGCGTCGAACATGCCTCAGAGTGCCTACACCTCCAGCCTCGAGGAGAAAAGCCGGCCCATCCTGCAGGGACTTGCCGACCCAACGCATTGCCAGGGCGCGGAGAATATGCCCGTGAGCAACGATCAGCACGTCTCCGGGAACGGGCGTGCTGGGATCGGAGGGGTGCATTGCAGGCTTGTGCCACGTCTGGCGGATCTCCTGGATGAGACGATCGAGTCTATCTGTGATTTGGTCGGGGCTCCTGATAGGCATCAGCTCATATTGCGCAGGTACATGTCCACTGTTGGTCTATGTAGCTGCATCGTCGGACCATCTATTCGCACTCACTCTCCGTCAGGACAGCCATCCCTCCAGATATCCCACGTCCCTGGGATGCCCTCCTGGGCACGCATCTCGCGAATCTCAGGCGACGTGATGCCCTCGTAGGCGCCGTAGTCCCACTCTCTTACGTCTTCCGTTACTTCCACTTTGGCATGACACACGAGAGGGTTTTCTTCGGGGGCGCCGTGGGGCTGCCATGGGAAGGGACACTGGGTGTCTAGGTTGATGAGCTCGAAGGTTCGTTGGGCGCGCTTTCTGGGCGAGACGTATCTGTTGTGCGGGGAGATCCGTGGAGATTAGGATGGGTCATGGATGATGCGCGAGGCGGCGAGGGGAAGAAGCATTGTGTTTTGGGTGTAGAAGGGGGAGGGGTGAGAGGAGTGAGACATGAAGACATGAAGACATGAAGACATGAAGACATGAAGACATGAAGACATGAAGACATGAAGACATGAAGACATGAAGACATGAAGA
>SRPS01000206.1:0-51787 GCA_018360175.1 Claviceps arundinis
AATGCACTATATAACCATGATCAAGCTGCAGACGTGCAACTTGGTCACTTGACCTTTGATGGGCGGAGCGGGTGGTTATGCGTTCCTCACAACAAGTAAAGAAAATGAGTAAGGTGTTTTGGAAAGCTGAGCGGCAAGTTAGGCACTCACGTTCAAAGATTTCGCAGCCAACCTTTTTTGCCCCAATGCAGCGCAGGTCTATCAGTTGATGAGAACTGAAGTGATACAAAGATGGAGGAAAGACACATCATACATGTAATGAATGGAAAGTTTGTGACCCTTCTATGTAATAAAGCTCCGTAAGCAGATCGATCATCGGTGGGGCCTCAGATTACACTCCGTACCTACCTAAGGTACCTACACCTAGTTATGTATAATGTTGCACAAAAGAGTGTGATTGTGAGTGTGATTGTGCTTTGACATTTATTACTCCCTTACCTGCGATATTTACTCGTGGGTGCAACTTAAAATGGGCTCCCTCTACATATGTACATAGGTAGGTAGGTACATACTTCATAAATCTGGTGGATGCGTTTTTTCGTTTTTTCGTATGGAGTACTCCGTACTTGAAAAAGGGCACTGTGTTGGAATCACAGGACAGAAGAGTTATGTACATGGGTGTCAAGCTCTTGTCCGTTCTGCTGCCAAGAGTCAAAATCGATGATCACAGGACGGTCCATCTCGTCCAGTATGAATATTGTACGGGCTAATGTCATTGTGGACAATGCTCAAGGAGTGTAAATGACGGATACCACGCTCGATGCCCTCCAGAAAAAGCCTCTTATCGAGAGGCGTGCTGAGTTCTATTCTCTCTTCTAAATGTCATTTTGTATTTCGCTAAACAGAGGCCCGTAATCCGACCGTCGCTCACGACGCAACCGTGGTATTGGGAAATTTTGGGATGCGGGTGCTGTCTCAGAAGCTCGTATGCTGCGACTTCGTGCAAGACAAGGCCACCAGGACGAATTAATTCTGGATACTCGCCAGGACCAAAAAATTCTGCTTCCTTTATGTAGGAGTCTTTCGGTACGGGTGAGGGGGCTCGCAAAAGTCGGGCTGAGTAATGCGGCCAAACGTTGTCGATATCGATGGAGGTTTTGTCGAGATTTGTCTAGGTCAGTTGTGGAAGATGTGGCAAACCGGTCTTCAGTGATGGCGTAATAGAAGTCTCTATTTCGCCCACGAATGATCAGCTTCTTATGGTGAAAACTCCATCTCGCGATCTTTGACTTCAAATTCTTCAAATTCTTCACCAGATTTGTAAATTTCCATTCTGAACGCTGCCCTGTAGACACAACTACAGCCAACTGATGGGCCCAGGAGAAGTTCGTCTTGGAAAAGCTGAGGGCGACATAGTACTCGTTGGGAAAATGTGAAACTGACCTTCAGAAGTTCAGGCTTCGGTGCCCCAATAAATTGTTTGCGCGCACTTCTTGGCGATCAACAAAGGACAAATTGACGAATCTGTCACATTGCCGAGCGATGGACCCTGTATTGTCTCACGCGCAAGGAACAATGAAGAATACGTATGTACTCCGTGAGTCCGTACATTGAGTTTTCGTCGCTACTGGGGTAATAGATCCGTTCGAATCGGCATTCGATTGGATTTATTTTGCGAGTGGCAACTCGGGACTTGGGCCCAATTCTGAGGAGTGTGGAAATACGCCTCAAGGATTTAGGCAACTGCCTCAGCGTGGGGCCCGCCGCCCTCAACGCCTAATCCGATTTGGGCGTCGCGACGGGAAACTTTAATCATGCTTGAAAAACAAAACACAGATTACGGCACCGCGACTTCCTACCACTACCTGTCAATCATCAGCTTCGCGACCTGGCTTTTAAAGCCATACAAAAGACCTCTTTTACGTCCGATTTCTCGACTTGAAAAGGAGCTTCTCATCTACCTCATCATCGCCGCGACCTTCGCGCGCGACGCAGTCGTCGTGCGCTCAGCTTGACGCGTCATACAGCCCAGCGCGGCTTGCCTCCCGGAACACGTCCGAGGATGAAGATTCCGACAGCTCGGTCAGTCGCCCGCCGCGCCAGGAGGCCAACGACAGTGACACTGATGTCAATATAGACGGCGACAGCGGTCGGGGCGCTGAAGATGAGCTCGAAACCGCACCTCGTCGCCGCCGGCCGCGCGTAACAGAGTACATACCGCGTCGCCGCAACCACGGTGAGCTCCGCGAGTTGATCGAGGGCGTGGATTACGACCTTACAGACCTCAATGAGCCAGATCTACGCGTACGTGATCATCCGCCGCCGCCAGAATTGCTGTATGAGAGCTTCAAAGACGCCCTCGCTGGCGTTACTACGTGGGCAAAGGATCATGGGGTGTCTTACAATAAGCAAAGATGGGACAGAGGGGGCCGCTGTAGGCTTCTTATGACCTGCTACCGCCGTGGCAAGGCCAAACCCCGCGAGGCTGGTGACCACGAGGCTGGCGAGTTGAGTGTCCCGCGGCGACGGCCAGGCGCTGTATCGCAGAAGACTGACTGCAAGATGCAATTCTGGCTTCTGGCAAATGACGATACGCAGCCGGACGGTCAGTAGAGGGTCAAATGGTGCGAGAACAGAGCCAGCATCAGTCACAATCATCCTCCGGTGCGCGACGCGAAAAGTATCGCGGCACACAGGCGGGCGACGCGTACTGACGAAATGAGGCTGACATTACGGTCTATTGGCCTCTCGCGAAAAGTGCGACACAGGCGCTGTTAATGATGGAAAAAGAATTTCCCGACGCAATGCTCACTTGCCAGGACCTCACAAACGAGTATAGGCTTTGGCAGCACCGCGAGCTAGGCACGCGAACGATAGTTCACGGTAATTCTCGGCATCCATCTCGTCAAACAGCGCAACAGCGCGTGAACTATCGTTCGCGTGCCTAGCTCGTGGTGTTGCCAAAGCCTATACTCGTTTGTGAGGTCCTGGCAAGTGAGCATTGCGTCGGGAAATTCTTTTTCCATCATTAACAGCGCCTGTGTCGCACCTTTTGCGAGAGGCCCAATAGACCGTAATTTCAGCCTCATTTCGTCAGTACGCGTCGCCCGCCTAACTGTATGGGATCATCGAAATGTTTTTGCCAAAAATGCTCCACATGACAACCTTTCAGGGAGCGAATAGCACTAATCATTCGTGATGGAAGAAGATGCCGATGACGACCTTCGCCTCGCAGTATATTTTTTTGGTCCTGCAGTCCACTCAGGACAGTGAAAAGAGTGCTCTTTCGACCCCTTAACGCCTTCAAGAGTACAGCACTGTTGCGTCGCAATTACAGCGAGTTCTAGCACTCGTTGGGGGTGTTGGCCGCTATATCGAGACGCTGGGCGGCGCCTGGAAGCACTGGGGCTTCCGCACCACACCCCGCAGCGCTGAGCGAAGTACCCCGCTACGAGCAGAAGGCGACCAAAAACAACCCCTCACTCATTATGTACGGGGTTGCAAAGCACAGTAATGGCTGAGCTGAGTTGGATGCGTCCGCTCTTTTGACGGCTAAGTTTCTCGCCAGACATAACGATTGGTTCCTTTTTACACACTCATTCACTCATGTCCGATCGTTCTGAGACTCAGTCCATTTACCGCTTTCTGTCTGCTTCTCGCCTGCTTCGATCATCACTGTGACTGGTGAGGGTCGCTTAGACAACCGTCGCGGCGTCGCCACGGTATCGCTGCTGGGTCACGTTCGCTCCTGCCTGATGAAGCGAGCGACTCACTCATACGGCTTGGCACTCGCTTAATCAGAACGACCAGACGTATGCTCAAATCTAGCAGAGATTCGCAGTCTTTTCTATTTCTTTTTTCTTTCCCCCTCTAAATAACTATCAACTTGTATTCCTTATTGATTAATAGAGCGTGCTTTGGCCTCTCCTACTTTACGATCCGTTACAATCAACCCCTTTTCGTCTACGGTCTTTGAGATGTAAAAGGCCTGCGCAATTACTTCCTGAGCTTCGTTAGTGAAGAATCACGCTTTTCTCATCCGTTACCCGTTGCAACCATGCTTGGCCATTACCCAAACATCGAAATTTGATAGGGAAGATGTATCATATTTGAATGAACCATCGCCGTCGCAAGGCCATGTGATTCGAGAAGTTATTATTCTTTTGAGTACACTGCTACCCTGAAAGTTCTAAAACCTGAATATCGAAATTCCATATTTCAATTATTGCACTCTATACACTGATACAGTCTATGGATCTCGAGTCCTCAACTATAGCCATTGTCAACATCATACATGTGCGGTTTGCAAAGCGGAAACGGCAATTTGGCAACTGCATCAAGAAAAAGCTGGCGACTGTGGCGGCCCTCGCTGCCAACACTCTGCGAGACTGCGAAGTACGATTCTGATACTCAGATACTGTACGAACCTGCTCGGAAAGTCAAAGAGCTCAAAGCAAAGCGCAGTTTCAACTTTTCAAGTCGAAAAGCAAGACCAAATCACCAAGAAGACTCGTCAGGCCAATCAAGATTCAATCATTCAAGCACTTTCCAGTGTTTCAATCATTATTCACATCTTTATACCGCTGAGCAACTTAAACGAGTAGTCAAGTAGAGTAAGTTGGCTCTGGGCACTCTGTGTACAACTATGGCGAATTCATTTTTATCTAATCCGTTTGCTAGGCCAATTCTACTGCGGTCATAGTCCCTAGTCTTCTTTCCAAGACTTCGTCGAATCGTCAGTCAAGCTGAAGCAGGCTGCGGTTTGCAGATGAGCTGAGGTTGACTAATAACGATTCGGATCACTGTTCACATCGGCACCTATGGATAAAGGAAGAGAAGAAGTTTGAGTATCACTTTCTTTCAGGGCGAAAACAGATGATTTGACGAAGATCTAAGAAAAGAATGGGCTGTTTATGGCCTCCGATTTCGGCGTTGCGGCGAGCCGCGAACATGCTGTTTGCGCGTAGCAGGCTCTGAAGTCATGATTCATGAATCTCGCCTGCTTTGATCATCACTCGCTTATCGTCTACGGTCTTTAAGGTATAAGAGGCCTGCGCAATTTCTTCCTGGAGTGAAGAATCACACTTCATCATTTTTTCTATCGAAAATAAGAATCTTAACATTTTAACGATGTGTAATTTCCAAACTATAAAGAACAACAGCGGAGACGGCTAAAAAGAAAAGACTCAGATTGCAGAAGCGACTGCTGCCGACACTCAGCGAAGTTAAAACCTGCCACAGAAGAGGAAAAAAAAAAAAGTCCAAGCCCAAGACGAAGACGAAGAAGTCGAAGTGCAACTGTCCAAGACGAAGACAAAGAAGTCGAAGTCGAAGGCCAAGAAAAAAAATAGAATAAGTACTAAGTTGACTCTGGGTACTCCGTGTACAACTATGGCGAATTCATTTTTATCTAATCCGTTTGCTACTGCTAGGTGACAGGTCATCTCTATGCGAAGATGGTCGAATGAGACGGGTTGACGGAGCTTGATTGGTTATATTGTTGTAGCGATTTGACAACATTGAATACATCCCATTAGCGGTCCGCTCACTTCTTGCCACGTGCTCGGCGCATCCGCAATCTGATTCCGCATTCCAATCGTCGAAATTAAAGCGCGAGAGAAGCTAGGGACTATGGCAGCCCCAGCTGCCAATACTTTGCGAAGTACAAACCTGCTCCCAAGGAGCTCAAAGCAAACGCAGTCGCAACTTGCAAGTCAAAGAGCAAGACCGGGAAGAAGTACAGTAAGTTGACTCTGGGTAACTCTGTGTACAACTATGGCGAATGCATTTTCATCTAATTCGTTTGCTAGGCTATTTCTGTGCGAAGATGGTCGAACGAACGAGCAGGTTGGGCGTAGCAATAGGCTACAGGTCACCATGTGTAGTTTTCAAAGCGCAACAGTCTAACAGATAAGCTTGAAGTTTTGGGAACCCAATTAATAGAAAAGCTGTGGACTGTGGCAGCCTCAGCTGCAATTCTGCGAATACTCTGCGAAACACAAACCTGTTCCCAAGGAGCTCAAAGCAAACGCAGTCGCAAGTCAAAGAACATGACCGGGAAGAAGTACAGTAAGTTGACTCTGGGCAACTCTGTGTACAATTATGGCGAATGCATTTTTATCTAATTCGTTTGCTAGGCCATTTCTGTGCGAAGATGGTCGAACGAAAGAGCTGGTTGGGCGTAGCAATAGGCTACAGGCAGGAGTCAGGACAGAGCTTGATTGTGTTCAGTGGCCCCAAGTGAATAACGCGAAAATCTCTCCACTTTTCGCCGCGACGCAGTCAATTTAGCTTCATCCAAAAACCAACCCTCATCTTTGAGCGCTCTCTTTGAGCCCTTTGAAGCCATTTAAAAAAACATTTGTCGCCACGCACTAGAAACCGCGTCTATTCAGTCTTATTATATGTAACAGCAGGCACATCACATCGTCCAAGCAGATCAGAAAAGCGGGGCGTGCTCTTGCTTGCTTTCTGCTTTTGACCAGTGGGTGGCACGCCGCACACTTGTTACGCCGCATCCTCTTATTGCAGTATGGGCCCTAGAGTTAAAAAGCGTACTGGCTCAGGCTGGGAATTGAGTTGGATGCGTCCACTCTTTCAACTTTTAAGTTTCTTGCCAAAAATAATATTATAATCATGAGCTTCTTCTACTCGTTTACTCATAGTCTCATGATCGATTGTCCATGACTTCACATTGCATCTTGCATCTTGAGAGTTCGCCCATTTTCGTCCACTGTCCATGAAACCTCGACTCACGGCCTACACCGCGCTCAGCTTCGAACTTCGAAGTGGCAAGCCAAGCTCGAGTCAATGGTCATCAAGGAGCATGCAGGAACTCTCGTCTCTTGGACAGACTATAGAAATCATTCTCAAACCGCGCGTACTTTTCCCCTGCAATTGACCAACCCCGGCTACCCATCTTCGCACCGAGCTCTTGTCCGTTTTGCTGCTAAGAGTCAAAATCGATGATAACAGGGTGGTCTGTCTCGTCCAGCATGATATTGTACGGGCTGATTATTATTATATTCAACGAAATCAAGTGACGAATACCACGCTCAATTCCCTCGAGACAACGATCCTTATCAAAAGGCGTGCCGGCTTCCATTGGCTCTTCAAGGGTCTCTTTGTACTTACTACTTAGCAAGACAAATGCCCGAGATTCGACCGTCGAGTACGATGCAAGTTGCATCGTAGTCGACGGTCGATCCGAGATTGATGGGGATTTTATCGAGCTTCTCGAGGCCAATTGTAGAGGTCTTGTTCAATCTCAGTTGGGTAGTGGCCCAAAAGAGCTCGTTTTCCTTCCCACGAATAACCAATACTGCGTGTTTGAATACGTGTTGACCGTCGATCTCGCGAAACATGGAGGCTTCTGAGTGTATCGCCATCTTGACTGCTGAACCTCTTGTGAGACACATCGCGGCCACAATGAATACTGCCAGTAGCGTGCTGCGTTCTCTGAGCGGGAAGTTCAAAGTTGGGCACTCACGAGTCACGGCAATGTCGAAAATTTCGCATCCAATACTCCGTATTCATTGCCTTAATGCAGCGCTTTTACATCACGTTTGATGCTCGATTGATATGAGCGAAATTGTGTATTCTCATTCAAGGAATATGAAACATGTGAGTCATGAGACTCTTCTACTCCGTAAGTCATTGTGACTCATAAACAGACGGGAGTCGGGATTCGGGACGTGTCGATTACCAACCAGTGGGGCTCAGCGTAGCCAAAAGCACATGTCGCTACCGTAGTAATGCATATTTTTAACATCAGACGTCAAGCAAAAAGCAATTGGTCTCAATCATATCGTTGCGAATTGGTGCAGGACTAGGCCGTTGTTTACAGTTTGCGCATCTGCCGAGTGCCAACGGGCCAGTGGGTCGCGACTCGTGACAACTGCTGCCTGCACACCTGAGTACAACTCTTATAAGTTATCGCCCGAGTCGGCGAGAACGTTGGCCACCCTCAAACACAAGTTGCAACCCTCCTGACGCGAGACTTTCACGCGATTGTTTTTTTGGCGATTGAGGGCTCCAAGCTTGCCTCTCCATCGCGTTTCACCAAGGTATACTCCGTACACCAGGATTCCCTCGGTTCGGGTTCCGAACACTGACTCAGGCGAGTCAGGCCCTTCCAAGTTCCTTCAACCGGCGAAGTACCTACATATTAGGTACGTAGATCGTAATCCCGTTCAAGCTCCGATCGGCTAATATGTTCGAGGACTTTGACCAGGTACCGACCATGCAGTCTCAAGGGTCCCCTGCCCTGTCACGACTCACAGGGGTCGCAGACGCTCCAGACCCAGTGCTTATGTACTCCGTATGTTATGACTCTGAAGCGTCTAGCTAAGCTTGTTTTCTGAAGGAGTTGAGAAGATCTAGCTTGGCTTTATCAAATAATTATGGGTTCCTTTTTTACTCATTTACTCATGACCGATCGTCCATGACTGCCCATTGTATCTTGCATCTTGAGAGTTGGCCCATTATAGGTAGTCCATTAAAGTTAAACCTCCGACTCACGGCCCACACCGCGCTCAGCCTACAAGTGGCAAGCCAAGCTCGAGACTCGAGTCAACGGTCATCAAGAAGCATGCAGAAACTCTCGTATCTTGGACAGACTATAGAAATCATTCTCAAACCGCGCATACTCTTCCTCTTCATTTGACCAACCCGCGCTGCCCTTCTTCCTGCCGAGCTCTTGTCCATTTTGCCGCCAAGAGTCAAAATCAATGATAACAGGGTGGTCCGTCTCGTCCAGCATGATATTGTACGGGCTGATATCATTGTGGACGATATTCAACGAATGCAAGTGACGAATACCACGCTCGATGCCCTCGAGACAACGATCCTTATCAAAAGGCGTGCCGGCTTCCATTCGCTCGTCAAGAGTCTCTTTGTATTTAGCAAGACAGATGCCCGAGATTCGACCGTCGACTACGATGCAACCTCGATATTCGACGATATTGGGATGTGGGTGCGTTCTCAAAAGCTCATATGCTTCGACTTCACGCAAAACCAGCTCGCGTAGAGGCTCCCTTGTTGGGTCCTCATCATAAAATAGTAAGGTTGTTTCTTTCGCGTAGGAGTCTTGGGGTATGGGCGTGGGGGCTCGCAACATTCGGTCCAAGTAAAGTGGCCGGACGAGGTCGAGTTTGATGGGGATTTTATCGAGCTTCTCGAGGTCAATTGTAGAGAGCTTGTTCGATCTCAGTTGTGTGGTGGCCCAGAAGAACTCGTTTTCCTTCCCACGAATAACCAATACTGTGTGTTTGAATACGGGATGACCATCGATCACTCTAAACGTGGCGGATTCTGAGTGAATCTCCATCTTGACTGCTGAAACTATTGTCAGCCATAATCACAAGTTCACAACCAAGAGTCTAGAGACAAAAGGATACAAAGAAGATGTTCTGGAAAGCTGAGCGACGTGCAAGTTGCAACTGTTGGGCACTCACGATCAAAGACTTCGTATTCAAGGTTCGTTGCCTCAATGCCGCGCAGGTCTATGATCTATCAATTCAAAATTTTAAATTGATTGTGAACAGTGTGAACTGAAGTGATAAACATATGCGGAAAAGACCCAGTCAAGGAATTGGAAATCTGAGACCCTTTATGTAAGAATCTGTAAGCAAACGGCCAATAGCCATTTCCATAACCTGACCTGTGGGGAGCTGACTCCTGAGCTTATACTCCAATGTCCATTGTCCATGGACCGTACCCAGTTACAGTCGAACCCCGATACAAGAAATACCACGACATTCAACATTGGAGTATTACGTGTGCCAGCAGCCAATTGCCAGCCATGTGCATTGTGAAGTTCAGACCTGCAAGTAGTTAACTTTTAAGCACTGGTCCCTGTGCCTTGCGTTTGATCTTAGCAGCCCAACGGAGCAAAGCCATGCCAGATCGTCTGAAGAAAACAGAATCTTTCTCGGTCATACATTCGAGTCTTGGCTAGAAGAAGCGGAAAGTGCAAGATACGCCTGCACATTCTGTCCTCGACACACATGGATGATGGATAGCGTTTAGAAACTAGCGCTGCCTGTCCTGGTGAGGCATTATTGACAATTGTACACGATGTTACATTGCGTTGGTCAGCGGTTGCAACTTGCAACCTGCAAGTTGTGATGCAACTTGCGTTTGAGGCCAACGCAGGCTGCAGCCGTCGCAGCTGTCGTCGCAGACATCTTGGCCACATGCGGCATGCATGGATGATATCATGATGGAGCTCAGTTAGGTAGCCAATGACTCTATGAGCTGATTCACGATTTCACAAACACCGATGTTTATGGGACAATAGAAGAAAGATTCGATAGCTTGCTCGTCATTGCTCCTGTTTAGCCCCTTGGGCTTTGAGGAAGGGCTGATGAAGAATGTCATTCCATTATTGCAGTATCGGGTTCCCGGTTACAAACTTACAAAGCAGTTATTGCTGATTTGCTAGGTATGTATTGTAGGCTAGTTGGACGCCATAGAGAAACCGACCCTACTACCTAGGGCCTGATCACTCTTGCCCGACTGTGTCGCTGGCCAATCATCCTCGAGATGGAGTTTTGACACAGTCAGGTAAACAGTTATAACTTGTAAGTTGTAAGATGTATGACTGTACAAGAGGCAACTAGGGAGTCAAGCTCGAACTTATCACAGATCAGGCATTACAAGTTGAAACAACGTTGTGTGGAGTCGTGGACCGTGGTCTGGTCCGACGGTCCGTCTGGAGTATTTCTTGAGGCGCTAACAAACGTGGTTTGTGACTAATGACTATCACCAGCATTCGTTGATGTTGGCTCGGCCAGGATCTCCCGGCTTGAAGAAGCGTACAAAAACTCTTTAACCTTGGACAAGCCAAAAATATCATTCTCGAACAGCGCGTACTTTGCCCCTTCAATCGACCAGCCGGCAGTGCCTTTCATACCACCAAGCTCTTGTCCTTTATGCTTCCAAGAGTCAAGATCGATGATAATAGGGCGGTCGGTCTCGTCCAGCATGATATTTTTCGGTTTGATGTCATTATGAACAATGCTCAAGGAGTGTAAATGACGAATACCACGATCGATGCCCTCGAGACAAAGCTCTTTATCGAAAGGCGTACTGACTTCCATTCTTTGATGTAGAGTCATTGTGTAATTCGCGAGACAAAGGCCCGTAATCCGACCGTCGCTCACGATACAACCTCGGTATTGAGCAATATTGGGATGCGGATGCTGTCTCAGAAGCTCGTATGCTTCAATTTCGTGCAAGATAAGGCCACCAGGAGGGAGTAGTTCTGGGTAGTGGCCCGCATCAAACAGGTTTGCTTCCTTAATGTAGGAGTCTTGCGGTACGGGTGAAGGGGCTCGCAAAAGTCGGGCTGAGTAGGGCGGCCAAAAGTTATCGATATCGATGGAGGTTTTGTCGAGACTGTCTAGATCAATTGTAGGAGGTGTGATAAAACGGTCTTCAGTAATGGCGTAATAGAAGTCTTGATTTGGCCCACGAATGATGAGCTGCGTATGGGAGAACTCTATCTCGCCATCTTTTTCTTTGAATGTTCTGGCTGATTTGTAAATTTCCATCCTCAACGCTTCGCCCGTAGACACGAGTCACGACTACAGCCAAAGTGATGGGGCGGGGGCCAGGACTCCAGGAAAAGGTCGTCTTGGAAAAGCTGAGCGGCAAATGATAAATTAGGGTGTAATCCTCGTTGGGCAATGGGAAAATGTGCAACTAATCTTCGATGCCTCAATGTAATTTCCACGATGGAAACGCAGGGCCGATGCCGTTATCAGTTAACGTTTTAAAGGGTGGAAAAGTCTACCTCGTTCCTCGATGGATGGGGGATGTGAGACTTTTTTGGTCACGAACAGACGCTCGGCCCACCAGATATCTCTTGTGCTGTGTCATAACTACTCGTGGGTGAAACCTTTTGAAAAGTAATACAGTGGGTGTCCTTTTCAAAAGGTTTCACCCACGAGTATATGATACAACTTAAACAACAGAACGGCGCACGCTGCGACAGAATCAGAAGGACCCGCAAAATTCATTACGGTAATCAGGGGCCTTTCATGATTTCACCGTCCTCCCGAGTTCCGAGTCCCAGGACACCCCAACTCAAAGCGAGGCAGCCGCGCAGCGTGCCATGCGCCTTTGAATCTTTAATTATCGTGATAAAATTGAGAAATCCCTTCAAAACATAATGAATGACGACAAAACCTTGATGTATTATAACGAGGCTACGAGCTCGTTCACACAGCTCAAGTCGTGATGAAATGCCTCGAGAGGCCAGAGGTGAGTTCTCTGGAATGGCCGTCGCATAGCTCTGACGTTGATCCCATCCAAAATCTGTGGTCTCGCCTGTGGAAGAGCGATTTCATCCAAGCAAGCCTAAAACGACATGTATGGTGAAGTTCAGGAACTCTTTTAAGGTGCCACGAAGACATTTCGATGATAGTGGAGGGTATTGAAAATTGAAATAGAGCCCGTATATAGGCTCTCGAGTCCCGACACCATGGCTCATTGCCTAGTCGTTATCAGGCGGTGATAGGGACCTTGGACCTTTTCAAGTTGTCCGGGAGGGCGGCAGCTTTTCTTAGTCGTTGGAGCAGGGCCGTTTAGGGCTCCGTCGGCTTAGGGTGACGGGCCAACAACGCTGACGACGAAGACTGCGAGAATGGGGTCTTTTGGGCTTGCCTCCTCGCCCAGAGCATCAGCTGGCTGCTGAGGGGCCTTCGTCAGAGAGATTCTCTTTGTCGCGGGGGTCTGTACAGCTCGCGGAGGAAACCGCGATTGACAGAGGCTTCCTTGCAGAGGTCTAATGTGAGCTTGTCAATGAGGTTGGTAGCGGCCTTTCCTTTTGACGGGTCACGGGCCGGCAGCAGACTAAGGACTTGACAATGAGGTTGCCAGTGGGCTTGAAAGGTGAAAGCGACATCGTCAAATGGCTTCTCTCCTGCGGAGTGAGTAGCGGGCCCTTCTTTTTCTTCAAAGTTCAAGGTCGGCGGGGTCGTCATCGGAAATTGGAATCAGCACGATGATGCATCTTCGTCGTGGACGCGGGGAAAGTGATCTTCATCAGTGCTGCCATCAGCGGAACGGTTATATAGGCCCTCCTAAATGTAACCAAGCATTTTCGTAAGGCATTTGGGGGGGTGTTCTTATGGATCTTCCAGCGTAAACATCTTGTTCTTCAAGGTAGATCTGAAGCTCCCTACAAAGCCTCAGGCTCACTTGATCAAAGTCTTTGACGGTCCATTCCTTTGATGTTGATCTCTAGTTTATTGCCTGCGCAATGATGTTGTTTCTTTGAGAGGTGCACAGGACTGAGGAGATAGTTAGTCACTAGTGCCGTAGGCCCTTGGAGTCTGGACATTCCCTGGAAGGAAGTCGATGAGTGTGACGAAGGCGCAGGTGCCGGGGAAAGGGAAATCTAAAATTTGGCAAGAGGAGAGACGAGACTTTGTGAGCAATCCGTCGTGTCCACTGTGACGGCGTGAAGACTTTCGAAGCAAGTCTGCAAGGTGGCTTTCCTGAAGAGGGTTCTCGTCGCTCAACGGAAAAAAGGGGTAAATTGCTAACCGAGATGATCAAAGGTATTTAGCGGTAGAAGTGACATTGAGTCTTCTATACCGGGAGTTTATAGATAGATTCTCGATAGAAGTGACAATGAAGTCCTCTATCTTCTGACTAGCTAGGTCAAAACGGTGAGGAAGACGCTTCTGGGCCCTGGCAAAATCCAGGAGGCGATGGTGGTCTCCGTGATGCGCGGAGCAGATGGTGAGGTCCGGTCCAGTGTCTCGAAGGCTCGGTAGGTAGATAGTGTCTCGCTACCAATCAGAAAGGGTGTCGCTAACGTTCGGCCTTTCCTTTGACGAGAGGGCCCTGATTGCCATAGCGGACTCAAGCCCAAACATGAGGCGCGCATATATCTTGAAGCTCTCGGGTGGTAGGGCATGACTGTTAAGTTGTATATGTCTGGACGCGTTCCAATAATGTTTCGTTAGCTTGGTCGGGATACCCCAATCTTGGTTAGTGAACCGTTTGTTGATGCCATATAGGTACGAGGCTGGGGGGGGGTTCCCTCATCATTAGCGATTGATGGGGCTGATTCTCCTGCTGTAACGGCGGAAAACACGCGATTCCTACTGCGTGATAGCTTCAAAGGGCGTGGTAGCATCGCCATGGCTGCTCCAAGATGATGGCTTGGTTCGTGGGCGAAGTATTGCGTTATTTATGTTTGTAGCCACTCTCGACTTTCGAGTTGAGAAACTTAGGAGCCATTTGTTCTTGCTGACAAAAGAAGCGATCGCATACATTCGGGAAACATATTAACTTTGTGCCATGAGCGGATGACGAAACGATGGAGACATTCATTCCGTGCCTATCTGAAAATGCAGCGGGCCATGGACAGCGGCTTGCTTCATCTCACGATCAAGAACAATAGGCTCGAGATTTGGCGGCATTAGAAGGCTCAGAGGCGATGAGGGCACTGACTGATGATTGGTAAAGTTAATTATTCTGGCTGAAAATGAATATTAGTCGTTCCACGACAGTATATCAATCGGATTTGGAGAGCAATGGCTGTCCATATGGGTAGCATGACGAATTGAGAGAAGGGTACAACGAGGTATGAGCTATGATCGGTTTGACATTCATTGTCGGCCCGTTCAAGTCTGGCTATTGTTTAAAGTCGCGCTAAATAGCCTTGCAGCTTCCACAGAAGAAGATGCAGAGCCATTATCGATTCGCTCTGCCCCTGCCGTAAGACTAGAACATCATGATTCTGGAACGTCTCAGCGCTACCTTTCAGTCTTTGAACCTCTTCCACACCCAGAAGCCAGTTCAAATCATGCACTGCCATCGTTTGACCGTATTTCGCGCCGTCAACCTTGATGGTCGCGACCGGCACTTCTGCTTTCTCTTCTCCCCGTAGCCATAGGACACAGCCTCGAAGCTTCACATCTCCGACCTCTTCCCACTTGCATGGCTGCAAGTTTTGAAGGTCCTGGTGTTTTCTCTGACTCTGAATGGACGCTGTGATCAACGCATCAGTCGCCAGACACCGCATCAATTTCAAGACAGCATCGCCCATGTCTTCACGCCATACAGCCTTCGAAATACGAGAGCTCATGGCCATACCAGTACGTGGGCCTACAAGATTTGGAGGGTGCGGTTTCTTTTGGTTTCCCGATTTGCCAAGCCCAAACATGATGTTGCGTGACAACATGTAGCCAGTGACGGGGCTCCTACGTCGCGATGTCAAGTTCGTCGGGGACTTGGAATGTTCGCTCTTGGTGGCAAGGTCCTTGAACGCGAGTGTTCCAGGTGCCCACCATAGTGTATCCGTCGAAGGTTGCTGGACTACTTCAAAGTCTTGAAGGAAATATCGCGGTAGCATTGCGTTTGTGCGGCAGCATCGACGAATGGGCGTTGCTAGTGCCTGGGCTGGACAGAGTTAAAATGCCATTCCATAGCAACCTAAATTATGCAGGGAGAACGCGTACCGTATGGATTGTTGGTCAATTTCTTTCTAAATCTCCCGATCGGTTTGTCCGCCTCGTCTTTCCGTTGTCGCCGCCGTGCCTTCATCCAGTCGATGTCGAATATTGGTGATATTGGCAGATCGCCTGCAGCTGTTGTGATCGTCTTGGCCTCTGAATTTAAGCGTATATCATCGCCATCTATGCCATCTTTAAGAGCTGCTTCGACCTGTTTCTGGAGAGCCTCGTCGGTGAGCGCAGACTTGTCGTAGGTTATGCATCGCCGAGCTTGTGAGCCGAAACCTGCGCGTCCAACGCGGAGGAGCGGTAGCCTTGTTATCATGATGCGACTTTGAAGTGTGAGCAATACATGGTACCGCGACTCGGTCTACAGACCCAACATCGTCGTTGTGTTGTCGGCGGATAAGTGTCGTGGCGATCGCAATCCGTGTTTGTTGCAACTTGCAAAGTCGTGACCGGGGCACTGTAAATTTTCGGTGGAGAGCTGTCATGACTCCACCAAGTGACAACAATTCGGCAAGGCGAGTTCAGCATCAACGTCAACGCCGATCAACACCGTCAAACCCGCATTATGCTGCTGCGCCCACGCGCTTTGCCGGCGTTAGGAAGGCTTCCTAGCCTCCGGCATCAATATGCGCGGTCTTTTGGCTTTTCCAGCAGGCCTGGAACCAGCCCCGCGATGGACTATATCCCGATGCCGTACATAGAGGAGACATCGGTAAGCCAGCCAGCATCATGGACACTACCTATTTTTCGTGCGCCGTCTGACTATTACAGGCCGCAGGCAGGAAAACATGTGCGTGACACCGATTTCGATGCGACTTCGAGCATATAGAGCTTATGGGGGGTGCTAATCGGCCACAGGGGACATATTTTCAAAGCTGCTTCAGGTAATGCCCATGTCTTCATGGCCGTGCGAGCAACTTGTCTGACTTCTGCAGGAACGCATCATATGTTTAAATGGCGAGATCAACGATTACATGTCTGCTTCAATAGTCTCTCAGCTCCTGTGGCTAGAGTCCGACACGCCCGACAAACCCATCACGATGTACATAAACTCACCAGGCGGCTCCGTGACTTCGGGTATGTCTTCTCACAACAGGCTTCTCTGTCGGAAATCCACTGACAAGTCGCAACCCCAGGAATGGCAATATACGATACGATGGCTTATATCAAATCGCCTGTCTCGACCGTCTGCGTGGGTGGCGCAGCCTCCATGGCAGCCATTCTACTTGCGGGAGGCGAAGCAGGAAAGCGATATGCCCTACCGCACAGCTCTATCATGATTCATCAGCCCTTGGGAGGGACTCACGGTCAGGCATCAGACATCCTGATATACGCGAACCAGATCCAGCGAATACGCGAACAGTCAAACAAGATCATGCGACACCACTTGAATCTGGCCAAGGGAGAAGATAGATACTCGCTGGAAGAAGTCAATGACATGATGGAAAGGGATAAGTACATGAGCGTGGACGAGGCGCTGGAGGTTGGGGTAATTGATGAGATCTTGACGAAGAGGCCCGAGACTGTGGAAAGTGAGGAGAAGAAGAAGACACAGGACGGCGAGGAAAAGAAGACAACACAGGAAGGCGAAGGGATGAACAAAACGCATGAAAGCGAAGAAAAGAAAAACGAGGCTACATAACGGGTCTCCTACGCTATATTCGTGTGGATACCCAAACAGGGTTACTGTCATATTGGACTCTGGTTCCTTTCCATTTGTTGAGTTATTTAGGGTGATGATGGCAATATCCAAACTTCTTTTGGACGATGATAGGACGAAGGATGTCATAGGCTGCTCACGACGGTCTGAGCCAAAATCGGAACGCAAGAAGGAGTTCATCATCTCCAGGTGCCAGCCGATATCGGCAGCCTAGTGGACGCAATGTAGTATCGTTATATCAATAGATTGGGTTGCAGCGAACAATCTCCATTTTTTGTTCCATTCAGGATACTTTGACCTAGCATACTATGCATTATTAAATGTTTTGAGCATCACATATCATATGTACAATGTATATAGGTATGTAGTGGGCGAGCTCGGAATTTCCCAGGTTGTAAACAATGTACATATCGTCGAGGATCATTCCAGTGCCTGAAGTCTGGAACCTGCGCGGCTGCCCTCGGCCAATGGGCGGTCTGCAATTACTTATTGGGCGAATGTTTGCGCTGTAAAAACCCACATGCAGCTTGCAGCGCAAGCTTCCCCAGAGCTTCCAACGGCCCGGCTCAAGTCACTATGTAGCAAAATTGATCGTTACGATCTTGAGACCGCAGGCGCCGATACCGCTGACCGGCATTCTCGTTCCTTGCCATCTGTTTCTATTCCGCGAACGACACTCAACACCAGCGCATTCGAGCTCGAACCCAATTTCAAGTCACAAGATCACGTCAAACCTCACACAACTCGCTTGCGTCAAGTTGCTCACCTCCCGCGAGCTAACCATGTTGTCTGCTCTGCGACAAAGGCCAGCTGGCCTGGTTCGGCTGGCCAAGCCTAGCCTCAAATCGTCGAGAAGTCATATGTATGTTCACAGATCTAGGCCAAATGAACCGACGGTGCTGATGCACTAACATGCGGCCTGGTAGCCGTTTCCTGTCTACGACGGCAACCTTGCAGGCAGATAATCAGCTCAACAAGACTTCGTCAAACATCACCCAACCGAAGTCTCAAGGTGCTTCGCAAGCAATGCTGTACGCCACGGGCCTCTCCGAAGACGACATGAACAAGGCGCAGGTCGGCATATCATCGGTGTGGTACGAGGGCAATCCGTGCAATATGCACCTCATGGACTTGTCCAAGGTTGTTCGAGAATCCGTCGCCAAAGCAGGTCTGATTCCCTACCGATTCAACACCATTGGCGTCAGC
This sequence comes from Claviceps arundinis, assembly GCA_018360175.1. Classification (NCBI taxonomy): domain Eukaryota; kingdom Fungi; phylum Ascomycota; class Sordariomycetes; order Hypocreales; family Clavicipitaceae; genus Claviceps; species Claviceps arundinis. The sequence goes on from SRPS01000206.1 coordinate 18,289, forward strand.
GATGGCATCTCGATGGGCACAAGCGGAATGCGATACTCGTTGCAAAGTCGAGAGATCATTGCCGATAGCATAGAGACCGTCATGAATGGGCAATGGTACGATGCCAACATTAGCTTGCCCGGTTGCGACAAGAACATGCCAGGCGTTGCCATTGCCTTTGGCCGTGTGAACCGTCCCAGTATCATGGTCTATGGAGGAACCATCAAGCCCGGTTGTGGCAAGGGTGGTGAGCAATTGGATATTGTGTCTGCTTTCCAGGCTTATGGACAGTTCATCACCGGAGAGATTACAGAAGCGCAGAGATTTGACATTATCCGCAATGCTTGCCCCGGAAGTGGTGCCTGCGGAGGCATGTACACCGCCAACACCATGGCTACCGCCCTTGAGACCATGGGTCTGACTCTTCCTGGAAGCAGTAGTAATCCTGCCGAAGACCCCGCCAAGATTGCTGAATGCGAGAGTATCGGCGAGGCTGTCAAGAACTTGTTGAAGGAAGACATTCGACCCCGCGATATCATGACCCGTCAGGCGTTTGAGAATGCCATGACGGTTGTCTCGATTCTGGGCGGCAGCACGAATGCTGTTCTTCATCTGATTGCTATTGCTGACTCTGTGGGCATCAAACTGACGATTGATGACTTCCAAACCGTTTCCAATCGTGTCCCTCTGCTAGCGGACCTGAGACCGTCTGGCAAGTATGTCATGGAAGATGTGCACAAGATCGGTGGTACCCCTAGTCTCCTGAAGTTCCTCCTTAAGGAAGGCATTCTCGACGGTTCCGGCATCACCGTGACTGGCAAGACCATGAAGCAGAACATGGAAAACGTGCCCGACTTTCCATCCGACCAGCAAATCATTCGTCCTCTCAGCAACCCCATCAAGTCGACCGGACATATCCAGATCATGCGTGGATCGCTAGCCCCCGGTGGTTGTGTCGGCAAAATCACCGGCAAGGAGGGTCTGCGGTTCACCGGCAAGGCCAAGGTGTACGACTCAGAAGACGATATGATTCACAGTCTGGAACGGGGCGACATCAAGAAGGGCGAAAAGAGCGTCGTCATCATCCGATACGACGGTCCTAAAGGCGGTCCCGGCATGCCAGAGATGCTGAAGCCCTCGTCCGCAATCATGGGAGCTGGTCTGGGCAAGGACGTCGCCCTTCTGACTGACGGTCGCTACTCTGGTGGTTCTCATGGCTTCATCATTGGTCACATTGTTCCCGAAGCCATCGTAGGCGGTCCCATCGCCTTGGTCAAGGATGGCGACGAGATCATCATTGATGCGGAGAAGCATGCCATTGACCTGAATGTGCCGGAGGCTGAGATGGAAAAGCGACGAAAGGAATGGAAGGCCCCGGCTCCTCGATACACCAAGGGTACTTTGAAGAAGTATGCGGCCCTGGTGAGCGACGCTAGCTCAGGCTGTGTCACGGATGGGCCAATTTAGTGATGATGCAATTTTCTGCGAGATTAGGCTGTTGATGAGGAAGATGTCAGAGCATGCGTCCGTATGAGTACTTGGGCGATGGAAGTGTGATGGGAGGCGAGGAGCTGGTAGAGCAGTTGATTTATCTACTTTTTTCAGTCACCAAAAGCGCGGCACGGTCGCTTTTTCCATAGGGCCGACCAGAATCTTATTACTGCCATATTTTATCAATTTTGAACACCAAGCGTTTCTCTTCAGAAAAAATGCCGCAAATTGAGAGATGTATAAGAGACTGTTCCCATCAGCGCAGAGTTGCGATTCCCTTGAGCAAGATAGCACAGATAGCGTCTAAAGAATATCACTACATATAAACTTGCTCCTTGCAATGCAACGCCCCCTGCAAAAAAAAACCAGTCAAACAAGCAAACAACCACGTACCACATCTCGCGATCTAAGATAAAAAAATGTCGACTCCAACAAAGTTCGTCTCAGAGTCAAGTTGTCAACCCGAAATAAAGCAAGTAGAAAAAAAAAGTGAGGAGAACCAGCATGCGCTCAGCGCGGATCATTTCCTCATGACTTCTTCCCATTGTAAGCCGCCACAAACGCAACCTTATCCTTCATGGTGAGGCCAACGCGCTTGACTCGACCGAGCCGAGCAAGCGCTTCACCAATGCGATCTAAAACACGCTGCTCTTCCGCAATCGCAACGGAGGGACCCTCTCGTCTGTTTTTCAAGCTGCCGCTTCCATTGGACGAACTATTCACACCGTTTGTTGGTGTAGCTGCTGTGTTCAGCTGGCTCTCTGCCACACGCACACGGATGCAGGATGTAGGTCGCGACAAGAGATTCCACAGAAAACTTAACCAGCGGCCCGGTACGGGCGTGGTAACGTCCGAGGGTGTATATCGAATACTGACAGGGAAGATGGGCACCTTGGCAGGCGTCTCGACGAGCGAAGGACTGAATGGCAGAATGGCCTTCCCATTGCTGGTCCCGCATTCGGGAAACACGGCAACGACCCGGTCGGGGTACTCTTCCAAAAGATTTTGAAGGGGAACAAGCTTGACTCCAGGCGGAGGAGCCGTGTGCACGGGGCCGAGCGCATGCATAATAGCACCCAGAAGGCTCACGCGCTGAACATTTCTCTGCCCCGGGTATGAGACCGTGAAGATGGGATCGAAGATGGCAGCGAGGTATACGGCGTCGATGGGACTGGTCAAGTTGGCGGCGAGGACGGAGCCCGGATGGGGGAAGCGCTCGAGGGGTTGGTCTGCGAGGGTTCCTCGCTTGACGCCGTCGAGTCGGAGATCAACCCACCAGATGCCCGGGATAGCCATGAGTCCCCATAGTGCGATTTTACGCGCAATGACAGGCAGTGGGAGGTGGTGAAAGAGGACGAAGTAGCTGGCGGCGTAGACTATGAATAAGGGCAGGCGGAATATGAAGATGACGGCGTGTGTCACGGTCGAGATGGCGGACAGCGGTGTTGTCACGGGGAGGAACGGGGAGATGCCGGTAGCTGTATTGTCGTGGAAGGAACAGATATAGATGGTTAGCTTGTAGGTTCTCGGTGGATGGCTGTTTTGCGAAAGTGTAGTTGCTGCATCAAAAGTATGATGCCACTCACCTCGATCGCGAAACTGGCTATATTTTTCCATCTTGCACAGAGTTGCCGCAACGGTGCTGGCTCCGCGACAGACCGGGATATGTCAAGGATGACCTTGTCTGTGTCGGTCGGGTACCTGAGCAGCCCAAGGTCACAAAGTAGTTACGTCGTCGGCGGCAGTTGGTCGGCGGCAGGGCGTGGCTGGAAAAAGAGAAGATGGCGCGAATTCTCAGCTTTGTGAAGCGCGCGGCCCGGACAGGCGAATATTAATCCCCGAGAACTTCAGGTGTGGAGCTGAGAAGGAGCTACGGACTCCGGAGTAGGTGTCGGATAGATTTCCAGCTGGTGCATACCCATGGACAAGCTCCGCGTGATGCTTGCTTGTTGCTGTTTTGTTTGATGATGTTAGACTTTGATGTGGTCCACTGCTACGGCACCGCGATTCCGCTAAGAACGTCATCTTCTTCCGCCAGATTGTAGGTACATATGTACATACACTGATACAGCGCGACCCTGGTTCCCAGAGGAAGACCTGACAGGCTGACATGTGAAGGGTGGGGCCATTCGGATATAATCCGCCGGCCATGAGAATGTAAAAATAAGTCGTTGGAACTTAGGAGTCACAAGAATCATGTGTTGATGTACGCAGTCAATACCATAAAGTAAAAAAAAAAGGAAATCTAGGAGCCTAAATAAAAGCTTTTCATCGTCTCGATTGGCCCTTTTCATATCTACGGCTGAGCTACCTTCTAAGCTCTGATGTCTTGCCCACAGAGCCAATCTACTCGACTAAAGACGCTCTTATCGAAGCTATCAATTCTTTGTCACGCGATCGAGACAACAATTGAAAAGAGGGACTTCAAGCGAAGCTTTACACTTATAATCTCTTCGTCAGGGAGCGGGTATGTATTGCCTCTTCGCCTGTGATCGGCGCACTGCGTGGGCTTCCACAGTATAGACAGCGAATTCGGCAACAAGTGACAAAGCGTCATCAGCACCGGAGTTGCCCGCAAAGTAGCAAGATTGCGTTTGAAAGCATACATCTACTTCATTCACGCAGGCAAGATGGCGATCTATGAGAATGAGATTAATTCGGGCGGCAAAACATCAGAAGGGGAATTAGACACGGTGTTGAAACGGTGAACAGAAATTTGCAAGAGGTGATGCTTCGCGCCACGTGGCTAAGGTGTGAGACAGCTGTGTGGCGCAGTAGATTACATAATGAGTCGTAGCGCTGTTGCCTGGGCGACCCCTGATAAACATGAACCCACACCAAAACGGCACGTAACCGGCACGAGGTTGACCCGCAGCGAAACGGAGCGGAAACGATCCACCACAAAGCAAGGTGGAAGCTGAGCTTGTGCATCCTCAATGGCCATACTAATTATCTCGTTATCAACGTCGATACCATTTCAACTGTTCGAACTCTAGACATTTTTCATAAGGGCCAGAGAAACGCGGGCATCCGCTTTTATTTTTTGTTTATTCGGAATTCTGTTGACATCGCGGAACGCACACAACGGCATTTGGCTATTCGATACCCACGCTACCGACTCTACTTCTTCAACCTTACTTTTGCGCCCAATTTGACGGGCATTGCGCCCCGAAGCAACCATCATACGTCATGGATACTTCAGATACACAGGTTTGTCTAACATTCTTCGCCATTGTCGCGTTATATATCGTTACTAAACGCGACGCTGCTGGTCCCAGTCGCAGCCTTTGCGGGGTGGAAAACAGAGCCGCCTACCCGGGCCAACTGTTCACACCGGCCTCAGGGAGGGGAGCGTTTCGCAACACAACGCGCGCATACAATCCTCCATCCCAGCTCCTCCCGGATTGAAGCCTTCTTTGAAACGCGAGATCCCGCAGCCTGGTAAGACTAGAGAAGTCGATGCGCGCTTAGCGGGGAAGACCGCCTGATTGTTGATACTCGTCCTGCACAGCACATCAACCCGAAGCCAAAAGAAAGCCGATATACGACCGCGTCGCTGACTACCCTGCGCACCCATCGGCATCTATCTCAACCGGAACCGCGAACAAGTTGGGTATCAAGGGGCAGTCATTGTCGGAGGTAGATGATTTCTATGCGAAACGTTCGTGGCTGGTCCAGAGAGATATGTAAAGCTGACTATCTTGGCAAAGCTCAAAAATCCCAGCAAGTATGCTACGAACAAACCGCCTGTCGTGCCTCGAGGCGACTTTGCAAAGAGTTTTGGTCCGGGAAGGCAGGCCACAGAGCGAACCATTCCACCGCCGTCGCGATATAGCCAATCGAAACCGAACAGTCAACTCTCCCGGCCAAGGACTGTCCAAGGACACCGAGCGGAAGAAACCTTTGATAAGTCAACGGATGATGACGGTACGATAGCAAACCCCAACGGTAACAGCCTTCCGAATATTACATTAAGACACATGAGATCTGTTCCAAACTTGCTGCACCACAGAGAAAGTTCTCTCTCGACCAGGCTCAACAGTTTGACCTTGAACGATGATGATGCTAGCAACAAAAGATGTCGAGTGACATCAATACGGCAATTTAAGGCCAGCATGTCCCTGGAGCACGAGCCCTCACAAAATACTTCGCTCAGAGGGAATACGCGCAACACGTCTGCACATCTCTCGACTTCGCGGGATATTTAGGCAATTACCCCCAAGACACCTAGTGGAAAGCAGCTGCAGAAGCAAATGACACAGCTGGAGCAGAGCATCTCAGTCCTCAAGCCTCCACTTTCTCCATCCAAACTCTCTTCCCCTTCCAATTTCTTGAGAAAGGATTCTAATCTTGCCGGGTTCACAGCTTGGGACGTGGATGGTCGAGTGAACAATGTGAATGCACAGTTCATGGAGTTGAAGGAAATGCTTAGCACTACTCTAGAGGTGCAGAAAGGTCAAGACGATGTCATGGAGCAGACAAAAAGCAGAGGTAAGTCTCTTGTTACTCCGTCAACGCTGTGGCTACAAATCGTGTGAGTCTAAGTCTGTGACAGTTGTGGAGCTCGAAGCGAACCGCGAAAAGTTGGAAGCTCGAAATGAAGCGCTGCAAAAAGATCTCGACGCGGCCAAGGACGACGAGCGAGCCATGCGGCACGAGCTTGAGAAGCTTCAATGGCAAAGAAGCCGGGATATGGACGACTTGAAGAGACGGCACAAAGATGCTATTGAAGACTTGGAGAGGCAGCACAGGACGGTCATCGAGGAGTTGAACAGGGAGCTGGATCGGTTGAAGGACGAGGACGTGAAAGAGCATCAAGCACGGCTCGACGACCTGACGCGACATCACAAACAAGAGCTAGAAGATGAGCGAGTAAAAAAGGACCGAGAAATTCAGGACTTGAAAGCGCGTAACGGCAACGAACAGCAAGGTTTGCAGCTCGAGTTGCAACGGAAAGATCGAGAAATTCGAGATGGACGTTTCGAGTGCGATGGCCTAAGGGATGAACTGAAGCGAGAAAAGTGCCTCAAAGGGAGCCTACAGACAAACATTGCGGAGCTGTCCGCATCAAACACTACGCTTGAGGCCAAGATCAACTCTCTGCGCGCACAGATAGAATTTCTCGAGTCCGGCAGCAAAGCGCAATCTGATTCGTTTGCTAGCATGGAAGCAAGACTGCAGGAGGCTTTGTCAGCTGCGGAGGAGGCTCAGCACAAGCTCATCAAGGAAGAAACCGAGCGACGAGTCCTCTTCAACAAGTACCAGGAACTCAAGGGCAACATTCGAGTCATGTGTCGCGTGCGACCTTGTACCGGTGACGATGGAACCAAGCAAGCCGGCATCTCATTCCCAGACGAGAAGACGTCAGCAGAAATCGTTTTGGCCGGACCAGAGGAGAGAACCAGTCTCGGCATCGTGTCGCGGAAGAACTACCCGTTTGAATTTGACCGTGTCTTCCCCCCGGCGATATCGAACGACGAAATCTTTGACGAGATTTCGCAACTGGTGCAGAGTGCTCTGGATGGTTACAATGTGTGCATCTTCTGCTACGGCCAGACTGGATCGGGCAAAACGTACACCATGTCATCGGAAGACGGCATGATACCGCGAGCCACGCATATGATATACGATACCATGACGAAGCTAAAGGAGAAGTCCTGGGAGTACACCATGGAAGGCTCATTTGTAGAGGTATACAACGAAGAGCTCCACGATCTCCTAACGCCAAGCGATCGATTAGCGGAAGGCGGCAGGACGAGGAGGCTGGAGATTCGGCACGACGAGTTGCGCAAGCAAACAAACATTACCAACTGCAAGACAGTCCAGCTGAATTCGGCATCGAGCGTAGAAGAGATACTGGAAGAAGCGCAAAGGAACCGGTCTGTGGCTGCGACAAGGGCCAATGAGCGATCCTCTCGATCTCACAGTGTCTTCATACTGAAGATTGTAGGCGAGAACGCGGCCACAGGGGAACATTGCGAGGGCACGCTCAACCTTGTCGATCTGGCAGGCTCGGAACGCCTCAAGCATTCCCAGGCCGAGGGCGAGCGCATGAAGGAGACGCAAAATATCAACAAGAGCTTGAGTTGTCTCGGCGATGTGATTGAGGCCCTCGGCAGGGGATCTGGTCATATTCCGTATCGAAATTCGAAGCTCACGCACTTACTGCAGTATAGCTTGGGCGGTAACAGCAAGACGCTCATGTTTGTCATGGTATCTCCGATGGAGACGCACCTGAAGGAGACACTAACGAGCTTGCGCTTCGCCACAAAGGTGTGTTTTTTTTTCTTGTCATCTTTCCCTCCCCCCTATTGGCATGAAACGGCTTTGTCAAGTAAGCGCATGCGGTGATCTGGGAAAAGCTAACAACAGGCTAGGTTCATAATACCCATATTGGCACAGCTAAGGCCAGCAAGAAGATTAAAGGAGCGGAGCGCCAATCTTCGACCTCGATGTGAATAGCGTTGTTATTTTTTTATGAAAGAGAGCGAAAGCGTCGTATGAAGATTGAATCATGTGTATAGTCTGAGTTATGTTACTCGTTTCATCGCGGGCGTTTGGGAGATTTAATTTAGTAACACGGGCGGGCGTGCTTTGCGCTTGGGAGCCTAGGTTTGGATTGTAGAACTGGGTGCAGGTGCAGGATGAGGGAAGTCCTGTGAATACCACTTAGTCTGCGGGGCGTTTTCATTCTGAATCCGAGGACCCTTCTGATTCATACTTGATTGCGTGATTACCTGCCTGTGATATGACGAGATTTGGCTGCAAGTAATGTGTTGCAAGTTGCAACTTGAGTCATGATAGTGTGGTTCCAACTTCCACAAGTGGGCTGGAGCCTACCCTAAACCTGAATTGTTTTCTCGTCGAGGCTGCTCACGATGAAGCTAATGGTGGTATATAATGATGATAAAGGTGGGCTTAAAACGAGCGGTTAGCTAATAATTGATTGTCTCAATTTCTGACAGGAAGTGATTAATTTTGGTTGATGTCAATTGGAGATTGGGCGGTTCTGATCTTGATTCCTTCCTTCTAGCAAAACCCCCCAAAGTTAGAAGTATCATATGATGTAGTGAAGTATGTTCGTAGGTAAGTAGAGAGGCAGTCACCTCGCTGCAAGGGCCGATAAAAGTAGTTGAGGTGAATCCAATGCCTTTATCTGCTGACTTCTCAACATAGTTCTCTTGACTCAGCATATTGAAGCGCTTTGTTCAGCCGATGAGTCGATTCTGATGCCGAATCCGAATCTTATGAAACCGAGAAAATAGGTAGAGCAGATGCTTCCATCTACTCCGTAGGTAGATTGCGCGTCTAGCTCATTCAATCATTTGACATTCTGGTCCTTTTCATGGCACAAAAGTTAAATCCGATTAACCGCCTGAGTGAAGCATCGCGTGTGTTGCACGAATACACAACTTCACGAGTACCTACCTAGGTATATACCTGAAGAGGTTTCTGATGCCAAACCCTGGACTTTCAAGCACAATATACTTAAGTGCAATGCACTCTGTAGGATGTGAGAATATGAATTATGTATGCTCTGTACCTACCTAGGTACATATATGTACTTAGTGTACATACAACATAGAAATTCGCTCAAGTCTGGGGTAACATTGAACAATCGGAGCCGAGCCGCCGAGCGTCAAGTTCCTCGCTTGAGATTACCGGGTTCCACTTGCTGGAGACTGGGATCTCGTCTAGGTATTGACCAAATTGACCAATGGCGGATACATACCTACCTGCTGTAGCCTGTTTCACGCCAAGGCTCCATCACGGGATGTGCAGGAAGTGGACCTCATCATCCAATTGCAAGGCCACTGCGTCTCTGTGAGCTGCAGCTTATTGGCCTTTTTGGCCCACACTGAGGGGGCTATCCCCCACGCGCTTATCCCGATTGAGCACGCCGAAAGACTCAAGACATGTCAGCGGTTGAGCGTGAAATAATACTGTCGCTGATTCCCTTCCCACCTTGGGTGACGCATCGTCTTTCTCTCATAAATCTTTTTTCTGTTCTACTTTCCACACCCTTTTGTTGACATTCGGTCGCTCCGCACACAATTGTTCGACAGAAATTCACAAGACCAGAAGGGATTGAATGCGAGTTGAAGCGGGCCACGTCTTTATCTTGGAGCTCTTCACATTGGCTTCGCGGCCTGACACACATCTCCTCCGCACGGCTTCTGCCTGGAACTCTAGTTGTCATTCTATATCTTCTGTTGTTTTTTCGTCTCTTCGTTGAAGCTGCTAGCAATTGAATGGGACTATTGGAGCCCAGGACCAAGATTGTATCGCCTGACATCTGCTCTCACGAAGTCGACTTGGAGTAAAGTGAACAAGCTGGGGCATCTCAAATTCTTGAATACTTGGTAAGTTGGTAATGCGAGAATGATGAAAGCCGTCGCACCTAGACTTACACCCTTGAAGGCCTATCTTCAGCTTCTTTACCACGGACAGTGGCTTTTTCGACAGTTGAAGCCCCAACCTGGATCACCGACCTGACAAGCGCACTTTCGGCTTCCATCTCACAATGGCCGCTGCTTCTTCTTCCACTTCGTCTATTGCCCGCGGCTTCTCCGTCTACCAACCCACTCTAGGTGCCCCATTGCAATTCTTGCCTCCTCTTGGCTCGCGAGAGCTCGATGACATGATCAATGCCTTCCTTCCCGGCCCTTCTTCCGCCGGTGAGAAGCGCGCAACTGTCACTCTTGACTTCTTTGAGTACGCTCACCTGACGGGGCAGGCCTTCAAGTTCTATCCTGTGCAGTCTGTGTATTCTGCGGCGCCCTCTCCTATGAGCGCCAGTTCATCCGTGGACTCAACCAACTCCTCTTACAACGTTTCTCCTCTCACACCCTCCTGGGACTGGAGTGCCACCTCTGTTCCGTCAATAGCCTCATCTTCCCGCGTCTCGTCGCAACACCGTGGAGAGTCAAAGGCACATGGAGAGTCAAAGGCACATGGAGAGTCAAAGGCACATGGAGAGCCAAAGGCACATGTAACCAGCTTCAATGTGGCATCTCTTCCAGGCATGAAGATTCTGACCAAAGACGGAGTGGACGTGACCAACATTGCCTCGCGAGGCTCCAAGACTAAGGAACAGCGCGACCATGCTCATCTCATGAGAATCATCAAGGCTTGCGACAACTGTCGACGCAAGAAGATTCGCTGTGACCCCAGCCATAAGAAGCGTGAAGCCTCTCAAGACGCGGCTGAAAGCACATCTAAGCCCGCCAAGAAGGCGAAGACAGAGCCTTCTGAAGCGCCTCCGCCTCCTCCTCCCTCTTCGTCTTCGTCTTCGTCTTTGTCTTCGTCTTCTTCGTTGCCCGTCACTACCGCTAATCCAGATGTACCATTCCCTGCGTTACCGTCATTTGATTTGGGCTCAAGCTCCTCATTGACCGGGGCTGAGGATACCTGTTTTGACGCGTTGGCCTTTGATCCATTTGAGGAATTCGTCCAGTTCCCCACCATGGACACCGACTTTGAATTCCTGCTCGACACCTGCGACTTTACATCATCACAATTCGCTCCCCTATTTCCTGTGCCGTCATTGGCGAAATCGGCCACGCCGTCTTCCCAGGAATCTACGGTGCTTGCGGACTCGGATTTGCAAGCAAGGCTTCCCGATTTCCCCTTTATGGACAGCTCTACTACATCTCTGGTCGATTACACCGACTTTCATCTGTACTCACCGTCGTCCGAGTTTTCAGAGGATGAGCGCATGCTGTCAATCTGCGCGAGGAGTAGAGGCCTGTCTGAAAAGAATGAGGCGTCAGTTTCACAATGTCCGCCGCCGTCTTGTGCCGTCGCAACGAACGGTGTGACGATAGAGCAGAGTAATACTGAACTATCAACTGATGCGCCCTTCTTCGACCTCGCAGGCGACTCGAGGGGAGAGCCTGTGTCATACTTGAGCACACTGGCGGCGCCTCAGTTCGTACCGGGTCGCCAGTTGACCACAAGTTATCCATCGGACGGCACCATCGTGCCCGAAGACATTGTTACGAGGGACTTGACCCTAGCAGATGTACGTGCACCATATATCCTGTTGCTTTTTCTATGGGGACTGACTTTTCGACAGACACCTGTTAGTCTTCAGCCAGTTCCGTTGCCCTCAGTTCCTCTGGGGGTATCAGTCAATCGACCTGGTACAGCCATAGCACCGGCCACAGTCAGGGGCAGCAGTTTAGGCACCGTTGCTGGTATACAGACGCCTATCCTACATGAACAAGCTTTACAAAAGGCGTCACCGACCCTGTATGCCCAACAAGCCGGACGAGCTCGGCCTGGTGATCGAACAGACGAACCCGCAACGTCTGTGAATAGTGGCACAGGGCTGCCTGTCGCACGGAGTCTAGGCGGTGTAGAGGAATCGTATGTTGAGTTGGGTGTAGTTGCACCTGCTATGACCAATTTGACCTACATGGTATGTAACCCTGCCGTCCCAATTTCCCTACTGCTCAGTCAGCTGACTATCAAGAAGCGGCCAACATTGGCACAGCAATTTGCAATCGCCAGATCAGAATCGCCTGGCATTGAAGTCGGTCTATCGAGCGTGTACCGCGGCTTAGTGTCTACCCCGGAAAACAATAGTCAAGTGACGCTTGACAGGTGTCGACCTGTGGATGACGCGACTCTGCCACCATCGTCTACGAACCGCGTCTTGATGAATTCAGGATGCGGTGATTTCTTGACCACATCACTAGACCAGACTTATTCGACCATCGTCGACCGTTCTGGCTCTCAAGGCTTGCAAAGCCTTTCTGGTGATGCTCAAAAGGTAGCCTCTTCGCGTGTCCATAGCGACCGCAATCGACCTTCTACTGTGTGCGCTTTGCCCACCTCGGGCCCTCAAGTCTTCCGAGATCTCGAAGTCGGCGTGGCAGGAGAAGCGACATCTTCTACAACACCTGTACCGCCAGTATCACCAGCATCGCAAATCGGTGTTGCAGGAGGCACTACGGAAGTTACGAGTACCGACGTACATGCTGGCTCACCTGGTGGGCGTAGCAATGGTGCAAGCACACGGGCCGGTAAAATCGATGCCCGAAACGATGTTTTGCACAGTCTGGAGTCATGCGCTCTCCCCCCGCATGCAGCTTCTGCCGTCTCAGAGTCATGCGCTATTTCCACGCATGCTGCTCATACTGTTCTGAACTCATGCGCTCTTCCCACGCGTGTAGCTTCTACTATCTCGGAGTCATGCGCTGTCCCCACGCATGCCGCTCATACTGCTCTGAACTCATGCGCTCTCACCCCGCATGTAGCTTCTACTGTCCCGGAGTCATGCGCTGTCCCCACGCATGCCACTCATACTGTTCTGAACTCATGCGCTCTTCCCCCGCATGTAGCTCCTACTGTGTTGAGCAACGACCCCTCACCAGCAATCTCGACATCAACCACCGCGGGTAGCATCTCTGTTGAAACGGCAGGTCTACTCGCAAATATTCTGTCTGCGGTATGCAGTGGATTAGTCTGTGCTTTCATGGACACCTTTGCGGCTGCCAGCCCCAAACTGGAAGCCCGACCTCACAGGTCTGCAACTATGAAGACTAAGGAGCAGCTACAACTATGGCAAAATCCTTGCTGGAAACTCTCGCGACGAGGCGTGCCGTCTCGACACTCGCTGATGGGCGAATCGGTCAGTTTTTGTGCCCGGAAGACGGTTTCGATAATGGGGTGAATCGTTTTGACGCCGATCGCAGCCTTTCAGGCTTGTGATCCGTGGTATGAACTCAAAAGTGGAATTGTGTTTGAGCAAGCATAATGTATTTCATGCAATTAAGATGTCAATACGCTGCTTCTCTGTGGCGTGACTCTATATAGATAATTTCATAGCTGCTTTATGATTTAGCAACTCTAGCATGCATTTAATGGCGATGTAGTAGCGCAGAATGTGAACTGTGTTGCTACCACTCGCCAATTATTTTTTCATACTTTTTTGGCGGCGCATCCTCTGAAGTTGAGTGTATAGAATTACAGTGAGATTACTTGCTCGCATGGTGTGAAATTTCATTCGAGGTCTTAAAGCTCGCTTCAGGGTCTGAGGTCACTGACAGGGGTGTGATGAGGAGTACATAGATCCTACTGCAGAATTGGCCTGATGATGGAAGTACCTGCAGTTTCCATGTGAGCGAGTGGGTCATCATGTGACACGCGCAATCTGTATACGGAGTACGGAGTGAAGCGCATTTTCTCACTGAAGCGCCTTGGCTCCTCGATAAGAGACAAGCCCCTGGACATGCTCGAAACGGACTCTGTGCCATAGCGTTCTACTATGAAATCAAGTCCTAGCCAGGGTTTTCTCTATTTGCCACTTTTGCTGCCGTTTTTACCCCAACATACATACCGACACATCTAACCAACCACGCTGCATCCTGTCCTCTCAAAGTGTCAACCACTTGCAGCGTCTCGGATACGAATTCTGGCCTTGTTGTGAGAATTAGTTACTACTGGGACAAGAATTTATTTACCTGTCGTCATCAAGGGGGCAGCAAGGGACAGGGATCGAGAGGCCGTGTAACCTAGTCACTTGTCGCGTCACACCGGAAGCTCTCACATCAAACGGGGCGGCTTATCTGTCAAGCTTCTGCCTTGAGCTGGGAATCTGGTAATTTTGGACTAATCAAGGACGAAGGGAAAAGAAATCGGCTTCCTGTGATCCACAGCCCTGGGCCTAGGGGCGAGGCCCAACTGGTCGATCATTCGACGGTGCGTGTCGACGCGGATCGAGAAAACGGTGAATCAGCATAAAGATCGTCAGATATCGAACACTGACCATCCATCAAACGGTGATCCTTGCAAGCGCACCCCACAGGTCAAAGACGGTCCATGTGTCTTGTCCCATCTTAGAAGAAGAAAGAAGCCGCAGAGTTTACCTGGATGCGGTTGCTTCAATCTCTCGGGCTGGCGCCTGCCCAAAATGCCATTCTCCATCTATTTCGCCGCTCATCGACAGCTGACACGCAGCTGAACGACTCAAAGCAGCCGCCAACGACTCCACCGTCAACAACAAATGCCGAAGCAAAAGCGACTTCAGACGCATCTGCCTCAGATTCTATAGCCTCGTCACCATCCAGGAAACCCGAGGAGATAGAGTGCGCCGAGAAAACCGACAACATGCCCGCAATGGCTTTGGCGGTCAATCACTACGCTGATGTCCTTGCGGACAAGGAGAATCGGCCGCCTCCTGAGGACCGTGGATTGGAAGACTTGACGCCGTCGCTGAACAAACTGAGTCTTGGTGAACGGGCCACGCTGACGGATGAAAGGGCATTAATTCCCGAGGAAGTGGAAGTGGTGGAAGAGGATCCCGCAGTTTTGGCAGAGCGAGCACATCATATGCGATTTATTGGCGAGGCACTTGATATGGTAAGCATTGAATATTCATCTTTTCTATTATTGAGGCGTGTGTGTGATTATGATTTGCCCCGGAAGGCACCCAGTCTCGTCTGGCTAACCTGCAACTACTAGGCTCGTCTCGCCTTACGAACAAACGAAACACCAGTGGGTTGCGTTCTTGTGCACAATGGCACCATCATTGCCAAGGGGATGAATGCGACAAACGTGACTCGGAACGGGACAAGACATGCCGAATTCATGGCCGTGTCTGCCCTCTTGTCGTATCCGCCCAAGGACGGGCCTCGAACCACGTCACTGAAGCCCAAGAGACCCCCACGTGTTATCGAAGACGCAAACGACACGGTGTGGGTCGACGCGAGACCCCCTGACGAGGGCAACGAAGATGGAAGGATGGGCCATCTGTATCCGTACGGCCAGAAGTTCCATCCAGATGCCAGAGTCAGTCGGGAAATTCTCCGAGAATGTATCCTCTATGTCACGGTTGAGCCCTGCGTCATGTGTGCGTCGTTGCTTCGACAGCTTGGCATCAAGAAGGTGTATTTCGGCGCAGTCAATGACAAATTCGGCGGCACCGGAGGAGTCTTTAGCATTCACGCCAATTCACTGCCTATCCGTGAGGATGGAACAACGGCCAGCGCACACCCAACGCCTCGTCCGTCGCAACTTCCAGACGGCAGTGGGACGTTGGGAACATCTTACCCACCCGGGGGAGGCGATGGCGGAAACGTCGAGACAGGGTATGAGATTGAGGGAGGGTGGGGGCGAGACGAAGCCGTGGGACTCTTGAGGCGCTTCTACGTGCAAGAGAACGGGCGAGGTATGTCTTCTCGATGCTGGACGTCTCGGTTGTAGTGAAGAAGAGTGATGAAGCTGCTAACTCTCTCGATAGCGCCCGTACCTCGAAAGAAGGAGGGAAGAGCGGCACGGTTAGCGGCCATGATGGAGAACGAAGATGGCACGCCTATCCTGCAAGCCGGCGAAGGGGCGCAGGAAGTTGCGGAGGTGCAAATTGACCAAGCCAAAGACAGCATGGATTCAGGGAGGAGCGAGCACGTGGTAAAGCTGGCCTCTAAGGAGCAGCGTGATGTAGCCGAATTAGTCGTGTAAAGCGCCACCCGGGATGAGGTCGATTTTGTTGGTTTTGTCATGCTATCGAGAAGCAAAGCTGTGCTGCATGACTTTTTGCTCAATGCATAAAGGGATATATCATATAGACGGAAACGAGGGTCTGGCATCTGCCCAGTCTGATTTAGGCTAGAAAGATGATGGTGTTTGACATTGTACTTGGCTCTAGTTCCAAATGCGCGCCGTGAAAAAAGAAACGTACAGGGTGACAGCCTACAGGTGTAGCATCACATGCGCATCAGCGGTGTATCCCTACGGTAGTGCCAATTCGTGGCATCCTGGTACACCAGCCTGTAGCCCAGCACACTCTCCACGAGATGCAGCACAATGGGAACGGACAGGGCGGGCGGCACACCGCTAAAGCCAGAACCAGAGGGGTATTCCAGCGTAAGCATATCGTGGAGGTCTTCCGCACCATACGGGCTTCGGCTAAGCGTGACTTGAACAAGTTTTGGCTTGAGGCTGTTTGTTAGTCAGGCTCTGAGTGGCGATGAGATGTGGATAACATCTAGGCAGATGGAAGGGGTCGTATATAGGTACATAGGTATCTCATCTCACCTTATCTACTCTCTGGCTATTCTGCCGGCACCACTTCTGGAAATAGTCCGCTAGAAAGCTCAGCGAGGGGCTATGCTCGCACTGGATGCGGATACATTTGGGTGAGTTGTGCGGGTGCGTGACGTGTAGGTGGAATGGTGGCTTTAGGAGCAGCGCATCTGGGCTGGGTAGGAGATGCACGCTGGGGAGATATACGCTGGGTTCGGCCCGTTCGGGGGCGGAAGTAGCCGAGGAGGCGCAGGATGGGGTTACTGCTGGTTGGCTGTCGGGTGTGTTCATGGCTGGGGGTGCGAGGTTATGGGGACTGTCTGTCTTGCATGTATGTACAATGTACAATTCGGAACTGTCTTCACGATTATTTTGAGGGACTGTTCGAGAGGAAATGGAGGAGGAGGAAAGGGGCTGTGTTGGCGACGAGATAGGCGTGAGACTCGAGAGGGTAGACGCGTTCGAGTCTGAGTATGAAGAAGGCTATGTATACACTTGTGAGAATGTATCACATGACGCGTAACAGGTCTGGTCTAACGAACCGATGTCCCGTCGCTATTGCAGGCGTCACGTTGGGCAGCCTTACGTCGTCGGGCAGTGCCTCTGGCACGTTTGGCACGGCAGGCATCACATTGAACAGTTACTCTGACGACGCCGAACGCCCCCCGGCGGTCGATAAAGTTATCGGATGTCTTTGTAGCGTAGCAAGCGGTGCATGTCTTCGTTTCGGGTGGTGTGGTAAGAGGCATATTGGGGCCACACTCAGTTGTGGAGCTAGGGACTCAGCGAGAAAATGACGGCAGGAAGAATGCAGAGCATTTGACGACGCAAAGTGTTGAATGGTGATGGATTTGGATATTGGGGTGAGATTGTGGACGGTGGAAGAGAGTTAAGACTTTGTTGATGAAAGTGGTTGTTTTTGTTGTAGACTGGACTGTGTCAGACCGTAGACGCGTCTGAGCGCGTATCCAACCAATCACGCTTCAACTGTAGAATCGGTTGGCGCGCACAACTTCCATCCGACTCGAAAATCACTCCAGTCGCAGATCTTGCAAGTTGCAACTCCCATGAGAAGGAAATGGCCAACGGACGACTGGCCGACTTTTCCTCGCCGGGCTGCCCTTTGCCTGTCCCTGAAAGGCTTGGTAACTCGACAGATATATGACTTACGCCAGCCTTCGCCAACAATTTAGAAGTCGTCTAACCGCAGTCCAGCCCAAACCGCGACCGGTCAGCGCATACCTATCATGCGACGCATGGGCCGACGTTCGAGGTGAGTCCCTTATTGAGTACATATTCGTAAACCCCGGTGGTGGCGCCTGCTTTCACTCATGTGAACCAGAGGCCTGAAATGCAAACTGGAAAGTTTCGAGCTCAGAGATATGAAGAGACATACCTACATGCTCGTTACTCCCGAGGGTGACGCATTTAATTCACAGATTGATTCAAACGAGCCAGCGGGTGTGAATTTGCGCACCGGAGTGTTTCTCGCTCGGAGAAATTAGACTCATGATATGATCAATGTCATTGACAACGTCGGGGCTCATCATACAAGGTCATCTGCTGCAACGGCGCCGCTGAGCATGAAATGTCGCAAAGCGAGTACAAGTCATCGACAGTGAATCAGTGCACCTCTCATCAAATAGCCTTGGTGGCCAAAGAGTCCTGTTTCTGCCGTCGTTTGCCGAAACCATGCACCAAGCCCAGCAAGCGGTCATTCTTTCGGATGGTATCGGAATCACCATATTGTGCTCGAGCATTTGAAGGTTCAACAGATTTCTTTTTGTTACAATGGTGCGACACGACGACAGCCCTATCTCGATTGCATCACGGCAAGTATGCTGTTGCTCGTTCATCGCAATGGCATCGACCAGAACGACCGCCTCGAAGGCTTTTTGGCTTTTTATTAAAGCTACGATGCAATCAAA
Source organism: Claviceps arundinis (assembly GCA_018360175.1). Lineage (NCBI taxonomy): Eukaryota > Fungi > Ascomycota > Sordariomycetes > Hypocreales > Clavicipitaceae > Claviceps > Claviceps arundinis. The sequence continues at coordinate 36,717 of SRPS01000206.1, forward strand.
ATTGGACTGTCATCGCGTCGGAACATGTATAGCGATAGTGCGATCTAAGAACCTGCTGGATCTTCAAATGCTCCAACACTCTGTGGTGATTTCGGAACCATTGGGCAAAACTGACAGCTCGTTGCACGGTTTACACGAACGGCGGCAGATGTAGGATATTTTCGATTACCAGGTTGAGTTGGTACGAGGTATACACCTCTCAATGCTGATGATGCGGGAGAACTTCCTTTGTGGCCTTTTTCTGATTGGCGGCGCCCGACGCAGCAGATGGTGTTTCCATACATGATGCGCCCCGACGTTGTCAATGACGTTGATCATTCTCCCACTTCTGTTAGAAGTTCAATATTATTGAACTCTTTCCTCTTCCTCCCAAAGTCACACATCTTCTTCAACATCGTGAATTTGATGTAAACGTATCGCTCTTGCAAGCACTGACATATCAGGAATCCTCTCTCGTGAGGTTGCAGAAGGCGCGTTCCAGTATGATAAAACTGATTTTCTTGCTACATAATCTTACCTCGCCTCGGCGGGCACAGCGGTACCCGAGCCCCCGAACGGGAGCAAAGGCGCCCGCCCGACAGGGGACCAAAAGTCTTCTGTATATCCATAGCGGTATATCTGAGTGGATTTAAAGCAAATGAATCAAAACTTTCAACAACGGATCTCCTGGTTCTGACATCGATGAAGAACGCAGCGAAATGCGATACGTGATGTGAATGGCAGAATTCGCCCAATAATCTCAGTCTTATCGTACTAGAACACGCCTTCTGCAACCTCACGGTAGAGGATTTCCTGATGCCAGTGCTTGTAAGAGCGAAACACGTTCACATCAAGAGGTTGAAGAAGATGTTGTGACTTGGCAGGAAGGGGAAAGAATCCAATGTTGGACTTCTGAACAGAAGTGGAAGAGTTCTTCTGTAAAGTGCTTAGTGACTCTCGCAGTTATCCAGCAAAAGAACACGCCTTTGGCCCGGAACTCTTGGTCTTGTGTGCCTCTCGAGGTACTTGATGAATTCGATCGCGATAACATCAGTGATATACGCTGTCACCTACGAACCGGCACAGCTTCATCTGAGGTAAACACTCCGAACAACCTTCTTCTTCTCCTGATGCCCATCGCATCGAGATTCGATTTGCTCGCATAATCTCCTTACTCTCTTCGGAGTTCTACCATTGAGAACCCCGAAACAAGGCGATATCGCACATGAAAATTGGGTTGGAAAGGGACCATTTTGCGATACTTCAAGACTGGGGCGGTGGACGAAGAAGAACAGGTCTGAGAGAATGACGTGCGGGAGCGTGGCTCGGGCGGTGGACGAGATATGTGAGTACTGGTATTGTCGTCATCTTGCCCGCTTAAGGGATGCTGTGCTATTGCAGGCAGATGCCGTTCATGAGAAGTGAGTAGTCGATGAGCAAACAGATTGTTGCCTATACCGAGTCGAATGACAAAGTAGAGACAGGAACATGTGAGCCATGCGCAACTCCTCGGAGACAACTTATTGGAGCCATCGATTTAGCCAACTCTTTGCAGAGGTTCCTGAAGCCAACCACTGAACCAATTCACTTGGAGTCGTCCACATCCGCCGCTCCCACTGGAACGACCACCAACCACAAAGTCTGCGTACTCAGCACCACGACCTCTTTCCCCAAGACCTGAAGAGGCTGCAAATATCCACACAGAGCGCTCATCATGCCAGCCACACTCCCGGTCTTTCCAGCCCCCTCGGCGGCCATACCCAGAAACTGCTCCGCCGGCACACAAACCATGCCCGCCAACTGCCTCGTATCCAGCAACACGACATGCAACCCCCTCTGATTCAACCACTTTTTGCTCGCCACAGCCGCATACGTAGCCGCCCTCTCCAACGGCGTCCTCGGCGTCTGCGACACCGCCGCCACAGCCGTCCCCGGAATCGCAAACACAGTGTGGACAGCCCCCAACGCAGCCTGCACCGGAATGGAGACAGCTCCCCCTACGACGCTAGAGGCCACGCCCAAGATATTGAAGCGCTTCGCATCGCGGGCGATTTGCTTTCCAACGGTCTTGGCATGAGCCGCGATGTTCCTACCGTACTGCTTCGGAGGAGCGCCGAGGCTTTTCGCCATGTCACCTGCGTGGGCGATGGCGCGGTCTGAGACCTTGGCCGTGAGAAAAGCAGATGTGGTGTCTACGAAGGCATTCCAGGCCTGTTGGGTGATGCCGTGTGAGAGAAGATCGTGAGGAAACGCGGACAGGAAAGGCGATGCTGGGTCCGGAGCAACCTGGGGGATAGCGATGGGTTTCGTGCGGTATGAGGAGGACGAAGAGAAACCGGGCGCTGCTTGGGCGTTGGCTTCGTATGAAGGCGGGGGGGTGTCCGTTGGGAAGGTGAATGGGGAGTCGATGGTTGGCATGTCGCCTGACGAGCTTGAAGTTGCCTCTTGATATGAGGGGATCTGCTCAGCATGGCTCATATCTGCAGAATCCATGCTTGGCGTATGCGGAGGCGCGACGATTGCTTCAGAAGATGACGCCTCTGTCGCGGGATTCGTGCGGTGCGCCCGGTTGCCCTTCTTCTCATCCATTGCGGCGACGCCTCTCTTGTGCCAGACAGCGTGGTGATGGTAAGCGCGGGGGTAGAGTCGAGAAGAGAGCCTTCACAGATGTTGTTAGACCAAGAATATCCGTCTCATCATGAACTTAGAACCGTGCGCCGTTGGCCTCGCCTGGCACTCGCCTGGTGGCGTCAATTGATTGCTGATGTCAGATTCCCAGCATTGCTAGATATGCAGTCAGAGTGGCGTCAAACCGGCGAGTTATTTGCTCGGGACTACCTAGGACTCAGGAGTCAAGCATCAATTGCTCTGATATTATTATACCTATATATTTGATTATAATACTATGGCTTCCAACAATCAGATGATGAGCCAAGACGCGTAATTGGTTTAGTGGTAAAATTCTCCGTTGCCATCAGCAACGTCGGGGAGCCCTGGGTTCGATTCCCAGATTACGCATTAACATTTTCTTTTGCACTCCGCTCGAGCTGTCCACACCGTCTTCTTTTTCATCCTTTCCATTTCTTTTTCCTGGATGTGATTTCTGAAGTATACAATTAATTGCTGCGCATATAGTCACGCCATCTCCATCTAACTTCACCTTCGGCATAATTTGTTCCGTCTACATACCTAGGTACCTACCTATCTTTACAGGTTATCATGTGTCTTGTTGGAATCCAATAGAAGCGGCTCTGATTCATGTGACATGTCCCGTGTTTCAGCCAAAGCTCCATGCATTTACTTCTCTGTATGTAACCCATCAAAAGTCCGCACCGTCGGCCCGCACGGACCACCAGAGGCTGATACGCAATGCACACGTGACTCTACAACTATGTAGCCTTTCCACGCCAAGCTGCACACCTCCTCTATTGCCGCCATCACCGCCATCACGATTCACCGCCATCACAGACGCTCCGGCGCCTTCTGGAGGTTCTTGAGCACCATCTCAAGCGCTTGAGAGTGAATATACTGTATCACGCCGGTAAAGATATAGAAAATAGTCTTCACGAGCGTTGATCAGTAAGGCCACGAACCTTCTCAATGATTCTTCACCGACGTGATACAGTACATTCACTCTCGAGCGCTTGAGATGGTGCTTGAGAACCCTCAGAAGGCGCCGGAGCGTCTTAAACCATTTCACCGTGAAAATGGCACGCCTTTTACGCACTCCGCCGTCCTCGCCAACTCCGACAGCACCGAGAACCGCTGCTGCGACGATTGCGTCTGTAACGACGACTACACTGGGTGCATGGGGCTGCCGTGCTAACACAAGATCATGAGCATCTTGGAGACCGGCAGCGTGCTCAAGACCACGGACTTCGAGGCCTTCGATGTGCATTGTTTCGTCGACCGCCAGCACTTCATAAGGTCATAAATCCTCCGGCGCCACGAATACGTGAGCCAGCAGTCGTTCACAAAGCGTGGAAGCCAGTGGCGCGTCGACCGAACGCGCAGGCGTCTAGCACGGCGCGTGGCAGCGCCAGGAACGAACTCACTGATCGCAACGACGTTGAAGCCGGTCGGCCTGTCGGCCAGCCTTCTGATCAAGGTCCTATTCCTGGTCATTCACCAGCTGCGATGCGAGCGCTCGCTCGAGACCGCGTATCTTGCGGCTGCAAGAGCCAGACTGCGTTGCCGGAGGGCTAATGTGATCTGCAGCAAGTGGTGTCACAAAAGAGATACACGCTGTGGCAGTCTAACATACGCCAAACTTGAGGCCGCTCAGAAGGGGGAGTACGCACGCCAGCAGACGGAGAAACTCCTCCTCGTTGAACAACGCCTTCAACAGCTAACCGGCGTGCTGCACCAGTCTCAAGTAGACACGGCCGAACGAGCGGAGAGGGCGACCCGTGACTTACGGCTTGTACAAGAGCAGCAATACCTTCGTTTCCGGCCTTCACCTTCACAGCAACACCCTCAATTCACGCAGAATCACCATTTCTCCCCTCCGCCGGCGCAACAACACCCTCACTTCGTCCGGCAGTTCCTTAACCTCCGCCGACGACGCAGCAGCAACAACTCCTTAAATTGGAACCGGCGGACTTCATACCAGCGCCGATGACACGAGGATAAGGCAGAAGACCGATCAACACCCCCTTGGATGGCAGTGAGAGCGGAGAGGGCGGCGCTGACCTAGTCAGTCTACAGTGGCTTAGCTGTGATCCGACAGCCGCTATGCGAGGACATTCTGAATTTCGCTAGTTGATTTGCCCGTTGAGATGGCATCCGAGAAGACCTAGTCATAGTGGTCGACGTGGAAGCTATCACGGCATAACAGCACATTTTTGAAGGTCTTTCTCATGTGAGGTCCATGCCTGTCTATATTAGTATGCCCTATGCTTCAGAATTTCAGCACGTAATGTGCCATCTCTAACCCACGTGCTTGCTACACGCACGACGACCCGAGTCGGCCGTCTTTGTCCGCCATTCACCATGATCAAGGAAGGAGACAGGCCGTCTTACTATCTTACTGACTTACGAGATGGTAAAATCATAGTGACACTGTCGTCACTTGTATCGTCTTCGCCAACCACGTGAACGGTCTCATTCCTAGCTAGACAGTCTACGTGATGGAGTCATCGTGCAACAAATGCATGTTTCTATTTCAAGGCGCCTTTCTTTCACCTAATCTGCTACAGTATGTAGTCCGGATCCTCTTGTTCTGCTAGGCTTTCCAAGTCCTCAAGTTCCGCTGCCTCAGAAGTTCCCATACACCTATCCCCTATTCCCTCCCCCCTGCCTCTATCTCCCGTCATCAAGTTTTGGGGGAGCTGCACGCAGAAGAGCGCCAAGCGAATTTATTCGCTATAAACCGCAATCGCTTTATCAAATTCCGACTGCATATCCTTGGAGACTGACAAAGCCCAGAGCGTCTTGCTAAGCGGCGTGGCGTCCACGAGCGCATCGCTGAGCTTTAGCGTGACGAACTCGAGGTTATCCAGGACGGACCTCATCGCCTTGGCTTGGCCAGCGTCGACGAAATAGCTCTTCTTGGACTTGATCACGGAGAGGGTTTCGCCCATGGCCTTGAACATTTTGTCGCCGATGAAGGAGATGATGGCAGCGGAATCCTCCTCGGAAGGCACAGTCGTTTTCTTGGCATGTTCGGTAGCAATATTGATGCTTTGCAAGAGTTGTTGATGGTTGGATACGATATTCAGTGCGGTCGCGGGAGTGCCGTTGTACATGCCGGTGGAATTGGTGAGGGCATTGATGTTCTTGAGGATGGCCTCCATGTCCGCTTGGGTCTGCGCGGAGTCGCGCCTGGCTAGGGATGCAACGGGCTCGTCTAGGACGTCGCGGCCTATGGCGGCGCTAGAGACGGCCACGGCAAAGAAGAAGAGGCTTTTGATGAAAAGCATCTTGTTGTTCTTTGATCACTGTGACGAGTTTTTTTGTTTTTTTTTTAGTTTTTTTTTCTTCAAGAAAAACCCAAACAACACAATCACACAGGAAAGGTAACCGGGGCGCAAACTTCCTGGTTTGGAAAGCGTTGTGAGGTTGGATCGATCAGATTGAAGGTGGAAGAGGATGGAGAAAGAGACAGATGACATCTCAGGATCCTGTCTGTGACTTTATACTCTGTTTCTGCGTTTCATCTCGCGTCTCATGTAAGTCTGAATACATATAATACTAGAAGCTAATGGAGATAGTCTTCAGCAGCAATGAACGACTTGAAACGCATAGCTCTAGATGAGTCTCAGTACGCATATCCTAGTACGACCAATGCATTCTGCCCAAACGCAGCGAAGGCAAGTCTTGGTGAGGAGTAAATCGATTGCCACGATGCCCCTCCGTCCAGCGAGATCTCATCTCGGTGAGGGGTCAGACGATTCCCATGCTGCCCCTCCGTCCGTCAAGATCTCGTGCTTCTTCGATCATCGACAGCAAGTCACCATGCGTCGAACACGCCCCATTTACAGATGCTACCCAGAACGTGGCCACCATGTTCTGACTAATGGTTTCACCAGAGAGTGGGTGAATGGAGATATCGGCCAAGAGGTTTCCAAAACTCTAGCTCATCATGCATGCACTGGGGCGCATCTGAGCAAGACAGAGATGTTCTGGAAGGCAGCAACCTAATCTAGAGCTAGTTGGCTGTAGGGAGGGAAACTTGAAAGATTTATGCCTGGATGGTGGATTCCTGCGCGAAAATTGAATGACTCGGCGGTTTTCATCTGAGACTGCAGTCAGAGGTAACGCATCCGTCAATGGCGTTTAAGTGGAAGGACGATGCTACAACGACTTGAAAGACTTTGCAACGTCACGATTCACACACATCGTCTAGCCTGGTATAGGCGATCGATGATTATGCCATCGACTCCATACCACGATCATGGAACCCAAAACGATGCAGGATGCAATTCTAACTGCCAGTGTTAAGTGTATAGGCCGAGCATGTTGTTGATACCCGTCCGCAACCTTTGGTACTACCGGTAGTTATCTTTGCGCCTTGCTTTTTCCCCCATTTTATGCTGTTTGTCTTTCTTGGCGTATTTTGTGAAACCGGTTCATTGAACAGACCACTCCTTACATCACAGTGATCACACGTGAGCGTAGACGTGTGCTTCTACCAAAGCGTCCCGATCCATATTCACTGTTCAGCGCGCCATCCATCCATCTCTGGCCATGTCTTATGCACGCAGCGTCGCAGGCTGCAGCAGACGACACCCGGTGTCAGGCTCCTTTGGCCGCTCATGCACCATGAATTAGGGACAATGGTGAGATTACTCGTCTTCTTGCCATGTTCATTCACGAGATGGTGAAATTGTCGCCATTGGTATAGCGGCATAGCCTTTCTACAGACTACATGCAATGGTGCCTCTGGACAGGGCTTAGCAAGAAGGCAGGGCTTAGCAAGAAGGCAGGGCTTAGCAAGAAGGCAGGGCTTAGCAAGAAGGCAGGGCTTAGCAAGAAGGCACGAATAGGCCTTTATTTCCGTAACGGCTTTTCTTCCATTCAATCGCCTAGTCAAATCTACCTGTCGCGTACGTATCCCGTATCTTCAAGCCTCGCAGCTCCAGCCTCCTATCCCATAATCCCCCATCCCCTCCCTGTCTTGCCATCCGGCTTCCAATTTTCAAATCAACCGCGAGGGGTGTCGCATAAAGCGAGACGAATCTAGGTGCTATATAGCTGAATCAAATCGTCAAAGCGATTCTTTATGCTCCTGTTGAGTGATAATCCCGTGACAACTTTGGTGAGCGGAGTGGCGTAGATGAGCGTCTCGCTGAGGTTCAGCGTGGCGTTTTCGAGATCGATCAAGAGGGTCTTCATCGCCTGGGCTTGACCAGCTTTAGAGAAAAGATCCTTCTTGTCCTTCAGAGGGCTGATGGCGCGACCCATGGCCGGCCACATGACGCTTTTGATGTAGGAGAGAATGGCGGTGGAGTCCTCTTCGCTAGGCACGGGCGCGAGCTTGGCATGCGCGGTGGCCCCATTGATGCTTTTTAAGAGCTTGTCCTCAGCGCCTACAACGGGATACTGACTGATGGGACTGCCGTTGTACATGCTGACAACCTGGTAGAAGCCATAGATGTTGTTGGTGATCTCCTCCAGGTCTGTTGTGGTCTGGTTGGAGTCCGACTTGGTCTCCGGGTCGTCGCGCCTGGCAAGGGAAGGAAAGGACCCGTCTGCGGCGTCGCGGTTGATGGCGGCGCAGGAGACGGCCACGGCGAAATACAACAGGTTCTTGACAGAAAGCATCGTGTCTTGATTAGGTTTCCTTATTTCTGTTTGAGACAAGAGAGATTGGAGTGCGAGCTTCCTGGTACTGGAGGCGTGATAAGACTGGGCAGTTCAGATGAATGGTAAAAACGGATGGGGAAAGAAGGACGACATCCCAGGCTCCTTTCCGTCTCTTATAGTTGTTTTCCGCTCATCTCTCCTCGGAGAGGCCTGGGAATAGCAGAATGCGACAAAACATCCACAGAAGCAACGGTCGATAGGAGGTGCACAACTCCAAATGAGACAATGCACATGCTCAAGCACGGCCAATGCTGTCTGCCCAGAGTAGTAGAAAAGAGGTTGCGGTGAGAAGGCAGACGATGCCCACGATGCTCGTCCGCGTGACATGATGTCGTTCGCCCTCGGTCATCGATAACATCCTGATCAGTCCCGCTCCATTCAGACAAGCTACTAATAATATCGGAGAGAGTGGCCGCCATAATTAATGCCATAATGTTACAGATGGTCTCACCCCAGAGTGGAAAATTGGCGTGGAGGGACAAGAAGTTTGGAACTTTTCTAGCACACATATCATGCATGCGTTGGGGCCAACTTCAAATTCGTAGAGAAGCAGAGCTTGTCTTAAAGATGGAGCATCGTCATGGCCTATTAGTAGGAAGAGAACCTCTAGATGGCAATGCTGTGCGAGAAGGCTCGGAGGTACACCTGTGTATGCAGTCAGGAGTAATACGGGCATAAAAAGATGATGCTATCGACGGCTTGTAAGAACTCACGGCGTCAAGAGCCGCTTTCCGGAGAGTTGACGGCGGCCGCGAACTTCCAGTTTCTCTCCGCGTCGCAGAAATGCATTCTCATCAGTCCCGACTAGCGGTCTATGGGAACTTAAGACGATGCATGACGGAGTCCAATAATCCATGCGCTGGTCGAGCATGTTGTTCAGGTATCGTCTCGGGTGCGCGCACGAGTCGGATCTGGTTCCAGGCCACGTCTGGGGCAGAGTCGTACTGTCTTACGTGCTTCCTAGTCTTTCTCTGCTCTTCTAGTTGAATCAGCTGAACAACAACGCGTTGCAGCAGCGAGTCTATGAGGCCATGTGATGGCTGGCCAAACAGACGTGCTTAGTTGTGCATACTGGCGTTATCGGCGGTCTGCCCGGCACAAGCCCACACGTTTTCCCTTTCGTCTCAAGGTAAATGTCGGCCCGTACGTAGTCTAGTCAGAGCCGCTCGGCTCCTGAGTTGCACCTGTTCCGAGCCGGTCCGGCCCGGCTGTGATTATACAGGGCTGCCATCCTTGCGGGAGGTCAGTGTCAGCTTCATCAGTCGAATGTTGGCCGGGCGATCGGCACGCGGCGAAATTCTATCAAGGTGACGCGGGGGCACACGCCCAAATGGACAGTGAGTACGGAGTATGGAGAGGAATATATCGGGGTATGCATGTATGGATCCTCTGGTAGTCATGTCTCTTGCATCAAGCTGTCGGTAACGTTCAAGTTTCAACTCGAGGCGCATCTGCATTTCGGACTCTTCCGGCCATTCCTTCTTCGTTCCCTTGCCGATCTAATGTTCTTCTTCTTCTTCTTCTCACTCTTTCACTCGCTACTAGAGAGGTAAGCCTGCCTTGCTGACGTCGAAACGATGAAAAAGACCACGGAAGGCCTCTCGTTGCAACGACTGGTCTGATGGGTCTACTAGAATGTCAGAGGCAGAGTCGCATAAAAATGAAAGTTCCCGTGGGCCGCATTAGGCATACAGAAGAATCAATCGACGTTTCGATGGCTGCTACATCAATTCCACAGGAGTCAGGACTCAGGTCTCAGGACTCAGGTCTCAGGACTCAGGAGCGTCGTTCTACCATTCAGACCAGATCTGAGACCAAATCTGCAGCCAAGCCGCCGATGCGGCAGAGCGGGCCTAAGACGCCGTGTGAGGTCCATAGTCTGTGAGAAACAACCTTCGTTAGTTCGCAACATCACTCCGTCTTGCCTTCCTTTTGACCGTTCTCTCGACGAAACAAACCATCGCGTTCCAGGTTCCATATCGTATGTGACGATGTCAACGAAAAGTGCCGAGACAGGAGGTCCTCGGAGGACAGCATTGCATCGCTTCTCGACCAGTCTGAGTACACAACCTCCCCCGGATAGCCCTCGTTCACGAGTCGCGACACTATGTGCTGCCCACCTGCCAAGATGAGCCGGTGTGTCATATTCTGCGCGAGGAGCGGGCCTGCACTGCACGATGACGCCGTCGCAGTCGGGAAGTTTGCCTCGTGGGCAATATTACGGGGGAGTACATATATGCCCGACCGATCGCTCTGTTGGCTCAGGACTGGTCACCTTCACGCTGATCGATGCACTGATGGGTGCCGTGAATGCCGCTGAAGAAGAGATGAAACAATGCCGAGCGTGGGGCGCCCGGTGCAAGACTTACATACAACCTATTTGCGCATTGCGTGTAAGAGGTATGTACCTACTCTGTGAGGTTTGTCCAGACTGTTCAATGTTGATGAGTTCATGCGAGCACCCTGGGCCTGACACTCTTGGCCCCTTGGGTCTTGACTCTAACCAATGAAATGAGGTGATGAGACGAATGTGTAGAAGAAATGTGATGTACCTAGGTAGAAGTGAATGAATTATCCCTAATGAACAGACAAGGAAAGGGGGCCTTTGGAAGGGAAACTATCTACATACTATCAGGTTACCCTCCTAAAGAGGTATACGTGGAAAAGATGGAGTCATCCAGACTCGACTCCAGGAGCCCAGACTTCAGAGGCCTCGACCCTTGAGACGTAGAATCGCCTTTGCATCGACCCCACTTAGTTATGTAAGAGTTCGAGGACGCAGATACATATGTACTTCCGTAGGGAACTCCAAAATTTATACATTATTACCCTTTTATGAGAACCTACAGGCTACACCAGATCAACATAAAAATAATGGAGCACTGGTTATCTCAGGGTATAAAGGCGGGTATACCACACAACCAGTAAGCCACGCCAAGCCTTCATGCAGCAAAATGTCGTTTGAAATAGAAACATACCACACGGCCTTCTTCAACATCATGCCATGTGCCATCCATCGGGCTGGAGATCCTCGACTGCTCGATAACGTAAGCTGACGGCGCGGCGCACAAAGGTCCCCCGAGATGTTGTAGCAGCGTCTTTCAGACCGGGGCTTTATTGCCATATATTGCCTCTTCTGCGTGCACACACACTGTACACATTCGACCATAGGGAGGTATGTAGTCCACCCGTATTCCTTGGACGCGTACAGAGTCCCTCCCAGTCGATGTTCCATCCAGATGTGCGATCTTCCGTCTCGTGGCCCAGTACCCAGGGCACTGCAGATCCCGGCAGGCGGGCAGGCAAACAAGTTGGCCGGACGCGGTCAAGATGAGTAAGCCTCGGGAAACATCGTCAACCAGGCCGAGGATAGACAGGGGGAATAGCCGAGTAAAGACGCATCATTCGGGAGACAAATAGCCGGAGAGCAGTAGTTATAACATGGAAAATGTCATCTACTTTGGAGATGTGAATCTCAGGCCCATCTTCCCAAGTTCTTTCCCGTGTCTGACCGTGTCATTCTTTCCCCAAGAAAGTCCAGAAACACGGAAAACTACCCCCAAAGAAAGAGACGGGCGTATTACATATCAACGCACCGACAACATCTCTGCGATGAAGTGGTCCGCAGCAGTGGCCGCCGTAGTGGCCCTCGCTGCACATGCCTGCCACGCCGCCGACGCCAATGCCTGGAAGTCGAGGAGCATCTACTTTGCCTTTACGGACCGGATTGCACGCAACGGCAGTGATAACGGCGGCGGCGCATGCGGAAACCTGGGCAACTACTGCGGAGGCACGTTCCGAGGAATGCAGGGCAAGCTAGATTACATCAAGGGGATGGGATTTGATGCCATTTGGATTTCGCCCATTGTGGCCAGTATGTCGAGCCTGTGTTTTCCATGATGATATGTTGCCATTTCCCCTTTTGTCTGTGCGTTGCCCGTTTGCAGCTTGCTCACATGCGGGATGTGGTTGTAGATGACGACGCGGGCTACCACGGATACTGGACAAAGGATCTGTATGCCGTGAATCCAAACTTTGGCACCGCACAAGAGCTGAAAGACTTGGTGAATGCGGCACACAGCAAGGTTATTCCCCATTGCCGTTCCTAAAACCCCCCCTCAAATGCCAGGATCATCTAGAGTCTAGACTGACCATCATGCTTGCCATCATCTGTCGATTTAGAACATGTTCGTCATGATCGATATAGTAGTCAACCACGTCGGCCCAGGCCCCAGGTCCAGCAAGCGTCCCAGCCCGCTCGACCAGCCATGGGCCTACCACTCAAAATGCGACATCGACTACAACAACCAGTTGAGCGTCGAGAACTGCCAGCTCGCGAACCTACCCGACCTGAACACCCAGAACCCCGCGATCCGCAAGCTATTCCAGGACTGGATCAGATGGCTCGTCCGCGAGTTCCGACCAGACGGCCTGCGCATCGATACGGTCAAGCACGTAGAAAAGAACTACTGGCCGGACTTCATGGCCGCTGCAGGCGTGTATAGCCTCGGGGAGGTCTGGAACGGCGATCCGCACTATGTAGCTGCGTATGCCTCGCCAAACTTATCGCCGAACTTGTCACCGTTCAACTACCCCATCTTTGGGCCCCTTCAGCGGTTCTACCAGCAGAAAGGCTCGTCGCAGGACCTGGTCGATATGCACAACGAGGTTGGAAGCGTGTTCTCCGATGCGGCGGCGCTGGGCACGTTTATAGATAACCACGACAATGCGCGGTTCCTGAGCCAGAAGAATGATGTGGCGCTTCTCAAGAATGCGCTCACGTATGTGATGCTGGCGCGCGGTGTGCCGGTTGTGTATTATGGCACTGAGCAGGGCTATGGGGGCGGCAATGATCCTGCGAATCGTGAGGATCTGTGGAGGAGTGGCTTTAACACTGGCGCGGAGTTGTACCGCTTCTTGTCTGCGTTGTCCAAGGTGAGAAAGGACCGTGGTGGTATGCCCCGGGATGATCATACGCACTTGATGGTTGAGTCCACGGGGTACGCGTGGAGCCGTGCAGGGGGTGATGTGATTGCGCTGACGAGCAATATTGGTCGGGGGAACTCGCGCAAGTACTGCATCTGGACGAAACGCTTCAATGGGTCGTGGAGGAGCATCTTTGACGGGCGAACGTATCGGGCGGATGGGGGTGGGATTGTCTGCGTGGATGTGAACAATGGCGAGCCTGTGATCTTGGTAGCATGAGTCGGAGATTAGAGGTGGGATGAGTAAGCTCAAGTAGACTTTGTCGAAATACTTTGAAGTGATAGTAGACAGTGGTGGCGACAAATAAAAGTCGTTCTTTCATCCGTCTAGATACATTGTGAAGTGTGACGGTGGCAAGAAGTCGTACAGACAGCGAATACTCTGATTTACCCCTATTCATCCTTCAAGTTCAGTAGTGATAGATCGAGCAGACAGTATGAGTTAGCTCGGGTCTGATATGAAGCATAATATAGTGGTGAGAGACGATCTTTGCTTCTGAGCTGAGAGGAGTGCAAGCGGTAAGTCCAATACCGAACCTCTTCACGAGTCGACTTGGGACACCGAGTTCGAGGGTACTTCGCACGAGAGTCATGTTTTCTTCGCTTTCAACTCTTCTCGTAAGTTTCAACGGCCATCCGTGGTAACGACCAGTCCGTAAACTTGCTCTCGCTTCTGGTATGAAGTGTTCGTCGAGGTGCAGAAGAGCTGAGGATCCATCGGACCGCGTCGTGCGATTCTGTCAGTCATGGATATGTACGTCTACCGTCGATATGTCCATGAAGCCGGTGTGTCGGTGACGTGGCCTCGTTGCAGCTACATATCGCCTTGTTGTCGAAAGCTGGCATGTCATCCGCAAGAGTCAATCCGACTCAAAGTCAGTCGTCCACAATGCCTGCCCATCAAGGTCCTCACCGCGCGGCTACGGTACAACCAACCCGTCCCAGCGACCCACCATCATCGATTCACAGAGTGCCTAGGTACCTCTACCTAGGTAAGTTACTCTGTACCGTGTACTCCGTACATAATGTGTGAATGAGCATTACTCGCACTAGGGTTTTTCCTGTGCGGCTTATGTAACAAGATGTACTAGACATTAGGTTCGCCTAACTAGAGTAATTAATAATAATAAAGTGTGAATGAGCATTACTCGGGAAACCGTATTAAGTTACTCGGCGAATTATTTTTGAATTGTACAGGAGTATTCACAGAGTACGGAGTTAGTCTGTCGACCTAGACAGTAGACCTCAATTTCGGTATGTATGTACGGAATAGGTAGGTAGTAGGTCCATAGATTGCCTTGCATGATCATCTAAACCCTATTAAACGCACCATCAAACACCCAATCACTCGCCCTTGGCAAGCAGCTGCCCCATCTTGAACTCCATCATGAACGATAGCATGTCATCTTATTCAAAAGATATGCAGTGTACATCATGACACAGGCGCCCCTGTGCAGTCTTGCATAAAAATCCTCCATACCCGCTACCAGCTGCCGCCATATCAGAGGGAGCCGCCCGGCCGGGTCGTTTATCCTCTATATCAGCCTCCCATGCCGTTATCTGCCCGAAGTGCTTACATACGGAGTACATATAAGTATGCTTGGATCTAGCCGGGCAGGCAGGTCGTAAAGCTTGTGTGTGGTGTGTTCCTGTGCGTCTATTGTGTGTGTGTGTGTTGTGTGGACGCGAATCTGTGCAGCAGCAGCAACAACAACCACACACCCAACATACCAACATTCCCTTCCTTCTATCCCACGCTTTCCCGCATATCCCAAAAAAAAAAAAAAAAAAAAAAAAAAC